>SJYC01064066.1:0-50223 GCA_006408675.1 Madoqua kirkii | reverse complement strand
AGCATTTGACTTATATGCAAAGGTCTAAGAAGTCAAGAAAACATAAATGATCATACGAATCAGGTCCAGCATCTTGGGGAAGCTGTCTACCTCTGATGTCGTTGTCTTCTCATCCTGGTGTAGTGTAGTTTCTCCTGATAAAAGTAGAAGATAATAGAAACATTATAATTTTGAAATAGTTTTAAAAGCTGTACATTTAATATATACCTTTTCTGTTTACTTGCTGCCATTGAAAGATGGGAAATTAGAAAACTTCTGTGACCTACATCTCCTTCAGCCATCTTTCAGTATGTGAAGGTTATTGTATTATTTTTACATTGTCAAGCTAAATGTAAACATAATTTCCACAATTTAATTTTAATGGTAGGCTTACTAGATACAGGAGTTACTACTAGTTCTTTTCTCAAGTTCAGTGAATTTAAACATCTTGTAGTTTTGTTTTTATTGTTTCAGGTTCTGTTTTTATTTTACTATTTACTTTTTGTTTGTATTATTAATTTTTATTTTAAGGTGGGTACTATATTCGCAGTCTTATTGTCTTTAGAAAATCTTCTTCAGTTCCCTCCTCAATTTGTAGACATTGCTCTAGTATTTCCTGGCATTGATAATTACGATGGAGAAGACTGAGGTCAGTAAGATTTTTTCCCCCCCCTTGAACCTGGCTTGATTTTTCTGTCTGGAGATTTGGTGTATGATATAAAAGAAGAAATGAAAGTGATTATTTCAAATCTAACACTGCCTAAACAATGGTGTTTTTTTCTGCTCTTAGTAATCTGCATGAGTGATAATTACGATGGAGAAGACTGAGGTCAGTAAGATTTTTTCCCCCCCCTTGAACCTGGCTTGATTTTTCTGTCTGGAGATTTGGTGTATGATATAAAAGAAGAAATGAAAGTGATTATTTCAAATCTAACACTGCCTAAACAATGGTGTTTTTTTCTGCTCTTAGTAATCTGCATGAGCATGTTCTTCCTATCACTTTCATAATTCCCCCTAATTCCAAGTGTAGTCATGGGATATCCAGTATATTGGAATCCCTTGGAGTTAGAAACGAGAGCTTTGATAGATCCTGGTGGCCTGTAATCATGAAGATCAGGAAATGAGTGTATTTGAAAAAAAGTGTATTTGCAGATCTAATTTACTTCACCTGTAGCTTCCATCCATTCCTGTGACTTCAACCGTAGTTCCCCAAATATAGCTGCTTAGATTGGTTGTTTTGGCCTAAGTATATAATGCTGAATGTTCAGACCTCAGTTGTTTTCTTTTCTTTTTTTCCCTTAATATCTTGAAATCATCTTATAGGAAGTCCCTCTCATAGTCACTTTTGGAAACATTTCCGCTGTATCAACAACTTGGAATTACTATCTTCAGATTATCTAAATTATAAAGACAAGTTACTTTTGCTCTTTCTCCATTATTAGTGTATCATCATGATACAGGAATTCTGGAACCAGCTTTATAAGGTTGAATGTTTATTCTCCCATTTATATGAGTGACCTTGGGCAAGTTAGTTAACAACTCGCCCACTCCCACCCCAATGTGTAGAGCTAAGAATAGTACCTAGCTTCTGTGGTTATTGTAAAGATTAAATGCATATTCTATATTAGCGTTCTTAGAGCTGCGTCTGCCTAGCACACAGTAAGTATTCAAAGATAGACATTTTTCTGTCTTTACTCTATATGGTTATACATAATTTTTCAGTATAAAAATTTCTTCCTTCTTTGGTTCAAAATGATACTATAGAAGTTATTCTCCTGTCCCAGTACTTTGTCATTAGATTTAAAGTATTAGAGTTCATCTCCTCACTAGTCAACTCTGCTCTAAAGTTAGTAACAAGTGTGTACCACGCACAGTTACTTCAGTTGTGTTCAACTCTTTGTGACCCATGGATTGTAGCCTGGCAGGCTCCTCTGTCCTTGGGATTCTCCAGGCAAGAATACTGGAGTGGGTTGCCATATATGGGTTTCTCCCAGTAATGTGTTCTTTTGCTAATCTAAAGTTGAAAACTCAACCAATAAGAAGTTGCCTGTAGTATGCGTGCTAAGCTGCTTCACTTGTATCTGACTCTTTGCAACCCTATAGACCGTAGCCCGCCAGGCTTCTCTGTCCATTGGGTTCTCCAAGCAAGAATACTGGAGTGGGTTGCCATGCCCTCCTCCAGGGGATCTTCCCGACCCAGGGATTGAACCCGCTTCTGTTAGGTCTCCTGTGTTGGCAGACAGGTTCTTTACCAGTAGCGCCACCTGAGAAGCCATAGTTCTTGTAAAACTCCAGTTGAAGGACCTGAAAGTAGATCTTCACTATTCCTATCTTCCTAGGCATTAAAAAAATTTTTTTAAAGAGCAGATTGGAGGTGGGTCAAGCTTTCTTGTTCATTCCAAAGACTACTTCCTACCAGATGCCAGAAATCACTACCTTTCCAGTACTTACAGGCGGCTTCTCTGCCAGCATCCATGCCAGGAATCCAATTGCTTCGGGACACTTTAGGCAAATGTGGGCCAGGCTTTGTTCTCAAAATAAAATTTGCAATTCTTTTAAAATCAACCAGAGCTGCAGAATATGGTACATTAAATTTGGCTAATGATGTACATCTTGGCAGTGTTCTGTTGAAAATAGGTGGAATCATAGTATATGTGAAAGAACAGTCCCCAATTTTAAAATTTTTTACCAGAATTTGTGTGAGCCCTGAACTCTCAATTGTGAGTAACCTAAAGGTGTAAAGTCATATCTGCTAAGAACTACAGACCTTAACCAAATAAAAAGCACTGTTATTTAACAGTTCATAATGTATGTCAGATGACGCCACCCTTATGGCAAAAAGTGAAGAGGAACTAAAAAGCCACTTGATGAAAGTGAAAGAGGAGAGTGAAAAAGTTGGCTTAAAGCTCAACATTCAGAAAACGAAGATCATGGCATCTGGTCCCATCACTCCATGGGAAATAGATGGGGAAACGGTGGAAACAGTGGCTGAATTTATTTTGGAGGGCTCCAAAATCACTGCAGATGGTGACTGCAGCCATGAAATTAAAAGATGCTTACTCCTTGGAAGAAAAGTTATGACCAACCTAGATAGCATATTCAAAAGCTGAGATATTACTTTGCCAACAAAGGTCCGTCTAGTCAAGGCTATGGTTTTTCCTGTGGTCATGCATGGATGTGAGAGTTGGACTGTGAAGAAAGCTGAGCGCCAAAGAATTGATGCTTTTGAACTGTGGTGTTGGAGAAGACTCTTGAGAGTCCCTTGGACTGCAAGGAGATCGAACCAGTCCACTAAAGGAGATCAGTCCTGGGTGTTCTTTGGAGGAAATGGTGCTAAAGCTGAAACTCCAGTACTTTGGCCACCTCATGCTAAGAGTTCATTCATTGGAAAAGACTCTGATGCTGGGAGGGGTTGAGAGCAGGAGGAAAAGGGGACGACAGAGGATGAGATGGCTGGATGGCATCGCCAACTCGATGGACGTGAATTTGAGTGAACTCCGGGAGTTGGTGATGGACAGGGAGGCCTGGCATGCTGCAATTCATGGGGTCTCGAAGAGTCGGACATGACTGAGTGAATGAACTGAACTGAATGTATGTCATAATTAATTTCTCAAATAATCAGTGTGTCCCCTAAATGATTGTAAACTACAGAGAAACAAGATGAGGAAGTAGAAAATATTATAACAACTCCTTCCATAAAAACTCACCTGCATTTGAGGGCTAAGACAAAAATCTTAAACTCTATTTCAGCAGTTACAAATGTATAGTTGTAGTGTAACACAAAGCCATTATTGCACAAATATTATTACTTACTTTCTTTTTTAACAGTGAGAATTTCAACACTCAGTTTCAAAAACTGATACTCTTCATTAGTATCCAGTACTCAGTTTCTAAATGTATGATTACATATTTTTCTCTATGTTTAAAAAAAGGGGGGAGGACCAACTCAACACTATTCAGCATGTGGTTTTAATTTTATCAGACTGTAGGAATTTTGGACATTGTCTTTGCCTAGATGTTGGAAGAAAATATTTTTTCTACAACAGCCAAGCCTTTCATACTTTAACCATTGGATCAGCTTCTCCTTGTGAAGAGCCTGTTTCTACAAAAGAAAGAGTGGCAACTGTAGGATTTACATAAAACGTTTGCAGTTTGCCTTATTGAGCAAATTGCCTCCTTAGCAGTAGAATGTTGGATTAAAAATAGTTGTCTATGACCAGACTCACTGCCTAAAGAGGAAATGGATCTTGCTTCTTCACTCTTCAAAGCCATTGCTATATTATGCGAGGGACATTCTTAAAAAAACTTCTCAATTTCCAATTTTTCTTCAGCAGGAGCATGTGAGGAAATGGAAACTAAACTTTCAACCTGTATACACATTTTCAAGAATGGCTTCAGGTCTATTCATGGCCAGGAACAAAGGTGTGAACCAGAAAACCGTGGAAAGCAATGAACATGATTTACTACACACCCTGTGTAATTGTCATTAACCTTCAGTGGCTGGGCTGATCCAAACAGGTTCCTGAAACAAAAACATTAGAACCAACTAAGGGAACCCCCTGAAGGAAGGGCTCACACAAAGGAGAGACATGCCACCCAAGTGAAGTCTAGCTAGGGCGATGATATTTAAAAATATAGAAATGAGAATAGCACAAGACAGTGTATCATTAGCACATGCTGTAAATTCTACCTGGAGGCAGAAGAGAGAAATCTCTATGGGCTATGAAGTTGCTGCCTCTCCTGCAGGCGGGCTCTTATCAGGGCAGTGCCTTTGTGTGACATGGAAAAGGCCTTCCTGGGAGTGGACCCTGTGTGCCTGGCCAGCAGCACATGGGCAAGGCTTCAGTTCCCACTGCCCCCTTGGCTCAGGACCATGTGCAACAAATCACATGACTGTGGGAGGCAACCGGCTTGCTCAGCTTCCTTCCCCAGGGCATCACAGATTTTAGTGTGGGGGTAAACTTGTGAAGAGCTCCAAGAAGGATCTGCATATTTCCCCAGAATTCGCACTTCAGGGATGCCTCTTAATTGAACCCTTCATGTTCAAATTCTTTTGCAGCTTCCTTCCTTTTATTATTTGTCTTTATAGCTGTCTTTCTAACCATGTGCACCTGTGTCTGTCCTGAAGTGCCTACCGCAGTGCTGGGCACAAAGTAGGTGCTTAGACACTAAATGGAATAAAGTATTTCCCACATCACTCTTTATAAATGATAGGAGGATTAGTAGCAAATAAAAAAGAGTCCAGAAGGACTGGGAAATACCCATTCAGTCAGCCTTCCCCAAAAAGGGAAACAGAAAGTACCTGTTGTCATGGACTTGAGTACTCCCACGATCACGTTTTAGGGTTTCCTTGGTGCTATGCATTTTAATAATATGGATGCTGTGATGTCTCACATATCCAAGGAAAATTTTGTTCCCATAAACTTTGACTCCAGGCACCCTGAATCTTCTACCAGGTGTACCCCATCCATTTCTTTCCACCCACTAGGTTGGCACCTCAGTGTAGTATGTATAGGTCCACAGAGCTGGATATCTAGCCTCTATCCTAACTTTCAAACCAGTAGCAATTGTGAATAATTAGAGCAAAACCTGTGTTATTGAACATCTAGGTTTGAGGAAAAATAAAATGTCCTGGTGGGTGAAGCCTAGACTGGATTTACTTTGTTCCTTTTCCGTCTCTTCTTCTTCATGAATCAGCAAGCAGGAAGCAAAAAAGGAAAGGAGTAGAGCAGCTATATGTGGTGGATACTTGGTGGAGAACCATAAGGAGCGTGAGGTTTTTGTCTTACTAAAATTCAGATCTTTGTGCCCCATATTGAAATAGAAAAGCAGTGAAAGGTCGGAGGGATGCTCTAAATGCTGCCTGAGATTGGGGTTGGATTTAAATCTTTACAAAGTATGTCTTTGACCTACATGTGCTATATCCTCAGTTACCCAGAGCAGGGGCACCTCAGGTGAGAGAAGCACGTGGTCCCAAGCCAGCGGAGGATTCTTCTGCTCATTAATGTGTTGTGAGAGGTGAGCTGGTGAGGACAGTTGCATGCAACTAGTTTAGGTCATGAGAGACCCTGCCATTGTAAAAGAACCAAAGGCCAGGTTAAATGGAATATATAAAACTGTTCATGAATATTTATTGCTTGAACCTAATACATTTGCATGAAGATTTGCTTTTCAGGGCAAGATTTCACAAAAGCAGAAACAGTGTTTCTGTGATCATATAAGATGTGATCTCTATATAACAGTACAAGCATTTTTAAAGGCACAGTATTAAGAACAAGATGTTTTAGTGATTTTAGCAGCTAAAGCAAACATTAATACATGGGGTGTGAAACAGATAATTCTGACACATTGAAAGTGGGTGTCTTCTGGGGCTCAGAACACTGTCTCGTAGTTTTCCACTGTACTATATTTAACAGAGGCTTTTTATAATTCAGGGAGACCAGTTAATAATTTTTCCACTTCCCAGTGGCTGACCATTGTAGATATTGATTCGGAACACATTATCCATGAAAAGAATGGTGATTTTGTGTTCCAGTAGTAGAAATGGACCCCACCAATATACTGAAAAGGTACAGTTTTTGTCACCAAAAGTCATTGTTTTTGTCAACCACATCTCTTGCACACCAACCATATAAAATCATCATATGAGATGCTGAGACAATGAAAATAGGGGGCACAGTCCCTCCACAGGTTCATTGAACTAGTGAAATGTATACCTGCCTGCTGAAGCAATTATGCTTGATTTCTAAGCCAGTCTCTAGCAGAGTTCCAGAAGTTTCTTCATGGCTCACTCTCTGGCATAGGATTTCTAATGTTTCCTATTGTACATTACCAACCCGACAGGTAGCAGTGCGTACCTCCTCTCTCCTCGCTGCACATCAGATCTTGGAGCACCTGAGTGAATGTGCAGGGTCTGTTAAATGATCCACACTTTTTGGAATCACATACTCCCTCGATAAAAATTATTTTGACTTTTATTGAATTCTGTTTGATGATGTTTTTGAGTTCTTTGTGATGTAAAACATTTAAATGTTTTAAAAAATTGTTTAATTCTGTGTGACAGTGATTCAGTGGTCTAGTTCTAAGTTTAGTTTAAGTCAGTACTTATTTTTAGTGTCTTATAAATAAAAAGATATCACACAAGATACATACCTGTCAATGGAAGGAGCTCCATCATTGGCTGTGCCTATGAAATCCCAATGCTCGTTTTCAACCCCATTCACCAATTATGTGAAAGTTTTTCATTGAAATTTTGCTAGTAAATTTCCATCTTACTAGGTATCAGTCAGCCCTTTTTCAAACCATTTGAAGAGTGTTACATTATTCATCTTTAACAAATGGGATTAACTAAAACTCTTTCTCTAAAATATGGTTTACTCAAGCTTTTAAAGTTTACACATAAGTTAGTTGTTTGTTTTTTCCACCTGGTATCACACCTTATATTGTTTTTTAACAGCAAAATCACATCACGGTAAGAACATTTCCAAATATCCATTTCCACAGTGCAAGTTTCCTCGCAGTTTCTCTCTCATTCATTTTTAAAATGCCTTTGGCCTTGAAGAGATAGTTTAAATATGTTTATTTTTATAAAAGTATCAGCCAAAAAAAAACTGCTCCTTCATCCCCCTTGTCATGACAAAGAAAAAAAAATATTTGGAACACTTGTCATTTTATAAAAGAAAAATGTGTAACTCTTCTCTGAGTTCTACGATTCTTGTCAGTAGTTTGCTGTCACATAATGAGGAAACCTCTCATGCCTCACAATGTCTTCCTGATTATTTCCCTTCTCCTTCTAAATTGTCAGTGTTCTTCTCTTTAAGATACTAGAATCTGTACATCAGCCACTGGGGACATACTACTGGGGGTGTGTAGCAGCACACTGAAAATGCACAAAGGATTGAAGACTCCTTGGGAACTTCCTGCCTTTCTCTCAGAACTCAAACCGTCCATGGCCATCAGACATTGGAGGGTACCATTGTTATGCCATCTGTTAAATATAGGACACTTAACATCTTTCTCCTTTTCATATTAGACACACAGGTTTTGATAGCACCTTCCTGTACCCCGTAGTTAGTTATGTGCCCCACACTCGGGAGACCAGGGTGTCCACCAGTGTTTCTCTAGCCTGGCTGTACGTTAAGACGGCCTGGAAAGTGTTAGAAAACCTCAAACCAATTAAATCAAAATGTTGTTTTAGTTGCTGAGTCATGTTCAACTCTTTGCAACCCCATGGACCGTAGCCCTCCAGGGTCCTCTGTCATGGAATTTCCCAGGGAAGAATACTGGAGTGAGTTGCCATTGCCTTTTCCAGGAGATCTTCCTGACCCAAGGATTGAACCCACATCTCCTGCATTGCTAGGTAGATTCTTTGACTGCTGAGCTACCTGTAAAGCCCAAATCAGAATGTGCACATGCTATATTTTAAATGGATAACCCTCAAGGACATACTGTACAGCACGGGGAACTCTGTTCAATGTTACGTGGCAGCCTGGATGAGAGGGGAGTTCAAGGGAGAATAGATATATATATATGTATGGCTGAGTCCCTTTGCTGTGCACCTGAAATTGTCACAGCATTGTTAATCAGCTATATTCCAATGTAAGATAAACAGTTTAAAACAATTAAATAAAGCTATTATGAACAGAATCTAAGAATCTCCAAGGGTGGGACCTAGACGTGTGTGTGTGTGTGTGTGTGTGTGTGTGTATGTGTGTGTGTGTTTTAAAGTTCCCCAGGTGATTCTAGTGTTCACTCGAAGTGCTAAAACTCAGTGACACTAATATTAGTACCACTTTGTGCAAGGGTTACATCAGCCCTCACCACTTCTCCTTTTCATCTTCTTGGCTCTCAGGGCTGCTGGTATGCCATGAGCTACAGTGTGTCCAGAGGGGCCTCGGATCCCTAGATGGAAATGTTACTGCTGTCACATGTCACAGGGAGTTCTATTGTGAACTGAGAATAGCACTTTCTTCATCTGTGAAACCAAGGTTGTAGTTAGGTCTGCTCTTGGATGTTGCGCTTTGTTTTTTAGCAAAGGAGGACATGGAGCACAGTTTGGGCTCCTCATTAGCAAGGTGCATGTGTGTGTGCTAAGTCACTTAGGTCGTGTCCAACTCCTTGTGACTCTATGGACTCCAGCCTGACAGGCTTCTCTGTCCATGGGATTCTGCAGGCAAGAATACTGGTGGACTCATGCCCATGAAGGAAAGCCAGAAGTTGTAGAATGGCTACCTTTAAAAAAAAAAAAGAAAGGATTGAGTTAGAAGTATGGGGAGGAATGGAAACAAGAAGACTCATTATTGATAGTATTGGTGGGAATTTCTGTTTTCATTTTATTGTAAGCTCTTAGGTAGTCCTGCACCATCAGATGAATAATCAGTTTTGAATAAAATAAGCACATCTATCACTCAGAAGACATTACTTATAGAGCTGATATCCAGCCCTTACCCGTTACCTATTGTACCAACATTAACATTTTTAAAAATTCTACTATAGCCGCTGCTCCAAGTTCCTTCAGTGACCCCAGCACCTGAGACCCTCTTGACTACTTCATAGTCCAGGAGCTAAAAGGTTGATGTGTGGCATGGCAAGGGAAGTACAGAGCCCTGCTCTGTTCTGATTGACTTAGTGTCTATGCAATACCATTGGATGAATAATTTCATCCTAACTTAACGTTTGAATGTATATCACTTCTGCCATTCTCTAGTCCAATAACTTATTTACAGAAGTCAGTACTTAACCTACACATGTTAAGAAGCTAATCTAAAAAAAAAAAAAAGAAGCTAGTCTAACATCATGCCAGAGCCCCAGCCAGACTTCCCAACTTCTTGAGCAGAACTGTTTCCTCTGTTCTGTATTGGTCATTTTTTTCTTCTTATCCTCAATTCAGTTCAGTTCAGTCGCTCAGTTGTGTCCGACTCTGCGACCTCATGAATTGCAGCACGCCAGGTCTCCCTGTCCATCACCAGCTCCCGGAGTTCACCCAAACGTATGTCCATCGAGTCAGTGATGCCATCCAGCCATCTCATCCTCTGTCATCCCCTTTTCCTCCTGCCCCCAATCCCTCCCAGCATTAGAGTTCTTTCCAATGAATCAACTCTTCACGTGAGGTAGCCAAAGTATTGGAGTTTCAGCTTCAGCATCAGTCCTTTCAAAGAACACCCAGGGCTGATCTCCTTTAGCATGGACTGGATGGATCTCCTTGCAGTCCAAGGGACTCTCAAGAGTCTTCTCCAACACCACAGTTAAAAAGCCTCAGTTCTTTGGTGCTTAGCTTTCTTCATAGTCAGCTCTCACATCCATACATGACCACTGGAAAAACCATAGCCTTGACTAGACAGACCTTTGTTGGTAAAGTAATGTCTCGGCTTTTGAATATGCTATCTATGTTGGTCATAACTTTCCTTCCAAGGAGTAAGCATCTTTTAATTTCATGGCTGCAGTCACCATCTGCAGTGATTTTGGAGCCCCCCAAAATAAAGTCAGCCACTGTTTCCACTGTTGCCCCATCGATTTGCCATGAAGTGATGGGACCAGATGCGATGATGTTAGTTTTCTGAATGTTGAGCTTTAAGCCAACTTTTTCAGTCTCCTCTTTCACTTTCATCAAGAGGCTTTGTAGTTCCTCTTCACTTTCTGCCATAAGGGTGATGTCATCTGCATATCTGAGGTGATTGATATTTCTTCCAGCAATTTTGATTCCAGCTTGTGCTTCTTCTAGCCCAGCGTTTCTCATGATGTACTCTGCATATAAGTTAAATAAGCAGGGTGACAATATACAGCCTAGACATACTCCTTTTCCTGTTTGGAACCAGTCTGTTGTTCCATGTCCAGCTCTAACTGTTGCCTCCTAACCTGCATACAGATTTCTCAAGAGACAGGTCAGGTAGTCTGATATTCCCATCTCTTTCAGAATTTTCCACAGTTTATTGTGATCCACACAGTCAAAGGCTTTGGCATAGTCAAGAAAGCAGAAATAGATGTTTCTGGAACTCTGTTGCTTTTTTGATGATCCATCAGATGTTGGCAATTTGATTACTGGTTCCTTTGCCTTTTCTAAAACCAGTTTGAACATCTGGAAGTTCACTGTTCACATATTGCTAAAGCCTGGCTTGGAGAATTTTAAGCATTACTTTACTAGCGTGTGAGATGAGTGCAATTGTGTGGTAGTTTGAGCCTTCTTTGGCATTGCCTTTCTTTGGGGTTGGAAGGAAAACTGACCTTTTCCGTCCTGTAGCCACTGCTGAGCTTTCCAAATTTGCTGGCATATTGAGTACAGCACTTTCACAGCATCATCTTCCAGGATTTGAAATAGTTCAACTGGAATTCCATCGCCTCCACTAGCTTTGTTCATAGTGATGCTTTCTAACACCCACTTGACTTCACATTCCAGGATGTCTGATCCGGCTCTAGGTGAGTGATCACACCATCGTGATTATCTTGGTCGTGAAGATCATTTCTGTACAGTTCTTCTGTGTATTCTTGCCACCTCTTCTTAATATCTTCTGCTTCTGTTAGGTCCCTACCATTTCTGTCCTTTATCGAGCCCATTTTTGCATGAAATGTTCCCTTGTTATCTCTGATTTTCTTGAAGAGATCTCTAGTCTTTCCCATTCTGTTGTTTTTCTCTGTTTCTTTGCATTGATCACTGAGGAAGGCTTTCTTATCTCTCCTTGCTATTCTTTGGAGCTCTGCATTCAGATGCTTATATCTTTCCTTTTCTCCTTTGCTTTTCACCTCTCTTCTTTTCACAACTATTTGTAAGGCCTCCCCAGACAGCCATTTTGCTTTTTTGCATTTCTTTTCCATGGGGATGGTCTTGATCCCTGCCTCCTGTACAATGTCACAAACCTCAGTCCATAGTTCATCAGGCACTCCAGCAGATCTAGTCCCCTAAATCTATTTCTCACTGCCACTGTATAATCATAAGGGATTTGATTTAGGTCATACCCAAATGGCCTAGTGGTTTTCCCTACTTTCTTCAGTTTAAGTCTTCTTATCCTCAGTCTTGTTAAATCTCATTTCTGGACAAATATATAAGAAAGGAAGATAGTTCATTTCCATAGTAGAATATTTATTGAGTAGCCCTAGCATTGTGCTAAAATATAAGAAATATTAGGCAGTCCCTGCTGTAAAGTAATTTACAGAATTGTTGGAAATTCTATCCATATAAACATGGAGCATTTAAACAGTAGTGCCAGATGGTATGTAGTTTGGTGCCCCCATAAGTGTTCTATGAAGACTGTAAATCCACCAAGAAGATAGGAATCATTAAAAAAAAGCTTAAGTGGAAGGATGGATAGGATTCTTGGAAGACTGAGTCCCCACTCTGTATCCTTTCTTCACCAGATCTGTAGGTTACCTTTTTAATTAAGGACTGCAGGCTCCTTAGAACCAGTTATTTCCTTCATAAATACAAGGCTCCTATGCTGCCTTTTACTGGCTACACACTCAGATTGTTTTTGCCTGCAGTCAACCCACCATATCTGCAGTTAAAACCACGGATGCAAAAACCATGGATGAATAGAGGGCCAGCTGTATTGATTGTACCGCACCATTTTATATCAGCGACTTGTTCATCCCCAGAGTTGGTATTCTAGTGGTTCCTTGAACCAGTCTGCTGCAGATAATGAGGAATGACTGTATTGCTAGAAGTTACCTCCTCCTACCAAAGTTTCTTATCTATATAATTCAAGGTATTAAATCTGATATTAATGAGTAGAAAATCAAAAGGGAGGAACATTTTCGTAGAATGATAATTAATCTAGATAAACTATTCTGAAATCCCTAACTACATGTGTGCCATTGTTTTTAACCTATTTATCTGCTTTAGGTTGAAAGAGGTGAATTTCTTCCCTTAACTAATTTTCCTAGCAAGAGGTCATTCTGATAAAAGATGTTGATGTTCTAGAACAATTAATATTTCCTACCAACAAGTGAAGGTAATTTTAAAACATATGTAGATGATGCCCACAGAAACTGCCAAGGGAAGAAAGTGGTCACCTTCTACTACATGCAAGAAGAGGTTAGTGAAAGTCAGTCTTCTTTTTGAGAGTCTGTTTCTATGGAGGTTCTTTGGAGTAAAGATCAGAATGTTATCAGAGATGGATTATAGCTCAGATGATACAAGGAAAAAGAAAGTAGGAGCTAAATTTAGAAATTACATGAAAGCTTTTCAAAAATAGATAGCTAAGAACACATAAAAAAGGCAATATGCATTTTTATTAAAAAGCAGTGAAAATGCTTTCTTTTTGAGTTATATAAAAGTGAATTTTGTTTGATTTTTATTTCATGATCCATGTGCTATCTCACCAATCAGCCAGTCATGGGAATCTCATCAGAATTTAAGGGAAAGAGAACATCTGGATCTTCATGCATATCCATTTGGGTGTCTAAGAAAAAGTTTTAGTCAGGTTACGACCTTTGCACGTTTTGAAAACTCAACATTGAGATGAATACAGTGTAATGAGATTTGGGTTTACCTGTGGAGATGAGAAAATTTGTACGTGAATAAAAGTGTGCTGCTATTTGGAAAAACAATTTTAACTGTAAAATAATCACCGGTGTCACTCTAAATACTGTATATAATCCATAATTTAAGAGTTTAACATAGCATTTCCTTAAGATATTAGACTGTTGGTGATAATAGCGTATTTGGTAAGAATCATGGAAATTATTTTATAGTTTTGAAATAGATTCCCCAAAGTTGAACCCCCGAAGAGTTGGTTCAGTAAATGTAAGAAAAGGGCTGGGTAGAAGATATTTCACCATAATTCCCCTTGGATCATATCTGAAGTACAAATTAAAGGCTGCTTCTATTTACTGAGACATTAGTGTGTGCTTTTTACTGTGCTGTTTCATGTATAGTATTACCTTCAGGCTTTATGACAGTGCTGTAATGAAAGTATCATTATCTCAATTTAGGGATAAGGAAATTGAAGCTTGGAGAATCCCCAAAGCAAGTAACTGGAAGCATGGGTGAAACTCCCTGGCTCCAAAGCCACAGACCCTGCCTTTAGCTACACCTTGTGATGGTCCTGAGCACTTGAAACAACTCAAGCCACACAGTACCTTTTCCTACCTAACTCAAACCCTGGTTCCCTTGATTAAACCAGAGCAGGTGGGAACTGGTAATACAGACATTTACAGTTTATTGTAACCACGGCTTCAGGATATAATTTAAGGGGATGATGAGGGGAAAATACTGGACAGTCACAGCTGCACAGCATTTTTTAATGGATCGTGACCAGGACGCTGAGAAAATGCTCACTGGTAGGAATCAAATGCAATGTGATTCTCAGTTCCTCTTATGCAGATGTATAAGCCTCCTTATCACACTAAGGATGCACAAAGTACACAAACTGTGTGGGAGTTGAGGGTGGAAGGTTGAGAATAAAATCAGATTTCTTCAGGACCATGCAGGTATTGTGGAGAAGGAAATGGCAAGCCACTCCAGTATTCTTGCCTGGAGAATCTCAGGGATGGAGGAGTCTGGTGGGCTGCTGTCTCTGGGGTCGCACAGTCAGACACGGCTAAAGCAGCAGCAGCAGCAGCAGCATGCAGGTATTGTGAAGCTGCTCAGATTCTGTTGACACAGCTCAGTTAATTAGGTAGTTTTGGCCTTAACAGGACAGAGGATATTCTTCACTTCCAGAAATAATTATGCTCTTTCTTATAATTATTGACAATAATGAGAGGCAGATAGTAGCTTTCTGACTTGGCCTTCTTGTCTTCTTGGAACATGGGCAATGTTGCTGTATCTTACAGTTTATCAAGAGAAGTAGGGAATCTGTTTTTCTGTCTAATGAAAAAGTTGTCAATTTTAAGTGTTAACGGCTTTCAAAAAATATCATCTGTACAAGACCAAGCAGGTCTACAGACCATCGGCTCACTTCTAGTTTTCTTGACCTTCAGCCCCAAATCTTCCCCACACAGAGGTCACCCCTGAGTCCTGATTTGCCTGAGGCATTTGTAGTTTATACCTCTTGTCCCAGCCTCCCAGTTGTTGAGCATTTGCTCTAGTGTCCCGTTTTTTAAAAAATAAATATTATTATTTATTTATTTGGCTGCATTGGGTCTTAGTTGTGACATGTAAGATCTTCGTTGTGTCATGCAAGATCTTTCATTGTGGCATACCAACTCTCTAGTTGCAGGGCGCAGGCTCAGTAGTTGAGGTGTGCAGTCTTAGTTACTCCTCGGCATGTGGGATATTAGTTCCCAGACCAGGGATCGAACCTGGTCCCCTGCATTGCAAGGCAGATTCTTAACCACTGGACCACCAGGGAAGTCCCTCACCCCCATTTTTAATGGTGCATTCTTAGTATTAGCTGCATTAAAATAATCCAAGATGGATTTGATAGACTTTCACTTAGTATTTCCAAACCCTGCCCAAGTTGAACAGATTTCTCAACTTTAGCAGTTGGTTAAATCTGAAAGATGTTCCAGCTCTTTTCCAAATCCTTTGCAGATGCAGTGTAACTACATCTTTTTATCTAAGACAGCGTGTGGGCACTCACCGCTAATAATGGAATAAGTGTGAACAAGAGTGACCAGGGATAGCCAGTTCCTTCCGGTGTCTGGGGTAGTAGTAAAGGATATGCTGTTGCTGCCTTTATCAACCTTTTGTCATTAGCCAGTCATGCTGTGCTCTGGTCTGTAAGCTACAAGGTCCAGTAGCACACCAGTTCTTCAGTGAGCAGAATCAGTAGGAAATTATTGTTAGGTGTATGTGAAATGTATGGTAAAATCAGGTTGAGCAGTCTTGCTATGGTGGTCTGATAGCTTTTGCTTCCATGGTTTTATTATTTATTTTTGGTGTTTGTTTTGTTGTTTGATAATGCTTTTATTTTGTAATAAATTCTTTTGACCACAGTGAGTTTTTTTAACCCTGAAAATGCATATGTAGAAAATGAATGGTGATGTATAACTTACACAAAACAGCTTGTTGATATTTAGCATCCACCAGTACAGCCAAAGTGATACCATCAACCACAAAAAGCTTGAGAGACACAGATCTTCTGAAAAAAATCAGCATCTACTTCAACAGTTACCTTAATATTCAGTAGATTGTGCCCAAAGATGACATTTTAGCATAGTCAGCTGCAGAAAACGCATTTTTATATTACTGTGTGAAGCATGACTTCATTTAAATCAAGTGACTTTCCTTCAAAGTTAATTTAGTTCATTTTTTATTCCAAGTTTTCTTCTGCAGGTGCAAAAAAAATGAGGCAATAACTATTCATCTGTTAACTCCCTTAGCAGAAAGAAATCTTTGCGAACAATTGATAATTTGGTTTTCTCCCTTTTTTAATTTGTGGAATCAAGGTGCAGCTTTTGATAGTTAATTTGGATAAAGTGAACTATCTAGTATTATTTTGAATGCTGTATAAGTGCTTTTGCTTTTTAAAAAATATTGAAGATGAAAATATTTCATAGTAATGATAAGAATATACTGTTTGATGGTGCACAATGTCATGGTAAAACAATTATTAAATTAAGCCTATGGAGCAGAAATGTACTTGCAATTAGTTATGACTCACACACAAGTCGTACTTGTGTTCAGACAAGCTATGATAATCTACCAATCTTGAGTTTTGTTTCCTCAAAGTATCTGTGAAAGAATAATTAACTATTTTTAATAGTCTTTTTCATATTCAAAAGTATTATATATAAACTATATTATAGTCTCATTAGAATGTTAACAGTTTCTCAACACTGATCCAAATAGTAACATTTTACAATTGATTTTTATCCATAATCTTCCTGAAATTGGGTCCTTCCTCAAAGTGACAAGTTATGTCTATTACTGTTTGCCCCCCAAGAGTGCCTAGTGAGATAGGATTCTCTTATTTCTCTTCTTTTCTTCCTATTCAGATTCTAGATGTTCATTACCCTTCTTCACTGGACAAGTAAGCATAACTGCTGTTGATTCTCTTTACAGTCTTAGTGTTGGAATAACTTCTTGGTCTCTGAATTAAAGAGACCTTTAGACATGTGTTCTAGGGAATTTCTTTTCTTCTGCAAAATTCTGGGGCTAGGAGCCTTTCACTTTCAGTTTTCCTGAACACAGTTTCTACAGCCGCAGTGGTCGTCCCAGGAAAACTGTAGGATCCTGAAATTTCTGGGGACACTTGGGCCTCCCTTCATTGAAAAGCTTGTCCTTTCCATTATTTTTTCCATCTTTGTCTGAATGTTTATCAAGCTGGGCAAGGAAATCTTCTTGATCTGTTTTTCCTATTGTCAAACAAAATAAAATTCCAAACCAGCAGCACACTCCTCTGGTTAATAAGATTGTAGGAGCCCAGACATTGCAAAGGGCTAAAATGATTATGTTTTTTTCTGAGATGTAATATCAGGAAATGAACCACATGCAAAATGTGATTCCTTTCCATTATTTTTTCCATCTTTGTCTGAATGTTTATCAAGCTGGGCAAGGAAATCTTCTTGATCTGTTTTTCCTATTGTCAAACAAAATAAAATTCCAAACCAGCAGCACACTCCTCTGGTTAATAAGATTGTAGGAGCCCAGACATTGCAAAGGGCTAAAATGATTATGTTTTTTTCTGAGATGTAATATCAGGAAATGAACCACATGCAAAATGTGAACTCAACAATGAGAATGATGTGACTCTATAAAGCAGGCATTAGCATATTATGCCAGCGTCGGGGAGAACCCGTTAGTCAGTTGTTTTGCTTGTGTAAAACCAGTCCCCACTTGGTTATTGGAAGTCTCGGTGTTTGTTCAGTCACTGTCTTGCAGAGTGTGATTCAGAGAACACCAGTCTCATTAGCTGATTTGAGGGGGGAAATGCTGCCATGGTCATACAGTGATGTCTCCACCCTTACCCCATACTCATGGATTTCTAGCAGCATTATCTTATTAGAGGTACTGAGTCCTGTGTATGCACCATCTTTTTAACTTTTTATAAATATTATTTTCTACAGTTGGGCTTCCCTTGTGGCTCAGCTGGTAAAGAATCTGCCTTCAATGAGGGAGACCTGGGTTTGATTCCTGGGTCTGGAAGATACCTTGGAGAAGGGAAGGGCTACCCACTCCAGTATTCTGCCCTGGAGAATTCCACGGACTGTGTAGTCTGTGAGGTCGAAAAGAGTCAGACATGACTGAGCAACTTTCACACTACAGTTATCTGACTTTGGCTATAGAACCTACTTTTCAAACAGCCATTAAAATCCCTAGTAACTAATGGTCCTCAAATATTCTTCGACAGCAGCCATACAAGTATACCTGATTCTTTTAATCTTAGTAAACATGCATAACTTTAAAAGAATCTTCTAATTTATTTTTTGTCACTATGTCTTTGAATAAACTCTTTGAAAATAAACTTTTTTGTAGCATTGATAATATATTCATGTGTATTACCA
This sequence comes from Madoqua kirkii, assembly GCA_006408675.1. Classification (NCBI taxonomy): domain Eukaryota; kingdom Metazoa; phylum Chordata; class Mammalia; order Artiodactyla; family Bovidae; genus Madoqua; species Madoqua kirkii. Next base: position 31,863 of record SJYC01064066.1, on the reverse strand, counting down.
TCATAGTCATGAAGGTAATAAGTAGCATTTCAAAGAGTACACAGTTTTTTATTTCATCCCAAGATTTTGCAGCCCTGAGGGCACAATTCTTCATAATGGAACCATGTAATTACATCAGTCAACAGACTCCTTGGAACTGCTTGGAGCGTGTTATGCCATAGTGCATCAAGCCCTGACCTACAGATGTTGCTGATCCTGATAATTATGACATGGCCTGCAGACATGAAAAGGGAAAATGATAAGCAGAGGATGAAATAGAAGAATATTTGTGTGTGAAAGGTACAGTGGTAGAGCCAAGAAAGAGATGGAGTTCTTTAAAAGAAAAAAGACCATCTTAAATGATAAAGGAGTATTTTCTCCACCGAGGAAGGAATCCAATATATGTTAGAATAAGCAAATGTACCTTTTAGTGAAACAAAACCAAAAAGAGAAATATATTCTCAGCAAATGTCTTGGGGGAAAGCAGTATGCCTTATAGTCATTGATTACCTTGGTGAATGCCACAGTAAAGATTAAAAATAAAACCCTAGGACTTCCCTGGTGGTCCGGTGGTTAAGAGTCTGCCTGCCAGCGTAAGGGACATAGGTTCAGTCCCTCGTCTGGAAAGATGCCACATGTTGCAGAGCTACGGCAAGAGAGGCTGCCACAATGAGAAGCCCATACGCTGCAGCTAGAAAGCAGCCCCCACATGCTGCAGCTGGAGAAAACCTTGCACAGCAGTGAAGAGCCAGCGCAGCCGTAAATAAGTGATCATGTTGGAGGGAAAAAAGACGTTTGTCAGGGGGAAAACCTCTCACCGTAGAAAAGCAAATCTAGTCATGATAATCAATTTGTAAAATCTTAAAGTAGAACAATATGCAGCAGTTTAATAAAAATTTTATTGACTATTTTGCTCTCTGGAACATTTTACTTAACACAGATTCACTTCATTAGTATCTAGCATATTGCCCGACACAGATAAGTATTGTGTTATTGAAATAATTCATATTTATTAATGATAATTTTGAAATACCACAGGACTTCATAGCAATTATAGTATTTGTATTTTATGTATTTTGTTAACAATTCTTATAACCTTCCTAACTATCCTAAAAGAAACTGTTTTTTTGTTTGATAGATGAGGTAGCTGAGGTTCAGGAAACTTGAGAGATCAGCATGAACACACAGGGCTGAAATGCGACACTTAACAACTGAAGTCTGGTTGCTTCTCAAGCTGTTGTTCCTGGACTTCCTCTTTGCTACTTTGGTTCTCTGGGTTACTCAATGAGAGAGAGATTCAATACAGTTGACCCTTGATATCAGCAAATTCAACCAGCTAAGGATGGAAAATATTGTTAGGGGGAAGGAATTCCAGAAAGCTCCAAAAATCAAAGCTTGAATGTGTTGTACCCTAGCAACAGCTAGCATAGCATTTACATTGTATTAAGTAATATAAGTAATCTAGAGATGATTTTAAACATACAGGAAGATGCACAGGTTATATACAAATACCAAGACATTTTTATAAGGGTCTTGAGCACTGCACATACCTACTCTGTTCTTCTGATACCGTGTGTAGATGGACATGGGTGCTGTAACAAAGGAGAATCGGTAGGTCCCTAGTACTGAAAGATTACGTACAGGATTCAAAATTTTCATCAGAGACTTCAAAAGGCTGTGTCATGTAGTAATCTGTAATTTTGCTGAGCCATGAGTTGAATCATAAGTGTGGAGAGGCTGTACTATAGGAATGAGTCACTGGTTTCCAGAACCCAGCCAGCAGTAGCTCAGTGTGACTTTGCTATTCTTTGTCAGTTTTGCAGTCATGCCCGTAAGAAAATGCATCAACAGCTGCCACTCTGGGTACAGTGCACCGTACACAGAGAAGTGTACACTGATGAAGTCAGAGAAGGTGAAATGGTCTAAGAAATAACAGTTCTTGCCCAAGTTTTTGGTAGGAAATTTTACAGAGTATTTGCACATTTGAGGACTCATTGATATCCATTATCCAGGATGATCTCTAGAATGTTCTTTCACTTTGAGCAAATAAATGTGGGCAGTTTGCCCAAAGTCTCAGAGCTAAGAAGGGCATATACCATGCCTTTTCCACTTTCTGTGCTGTTTTCCTTTTCTTTTGCTTTCTAAACAACTAGCAGCTTTGAGTGTTAAATGCTGTCTTTAAGTGCTTTACATCCATTAGGTCATTCAACCATCAAAGTAAGTACTGTTGTTACTCCATTTAACAGATAAGAAAATAAAGGTTTACAAATGTTAAATAGCTTGCTCAAGGTCATGTTCAACCAGTTCTGGCTGGAGGTGGTATTGCAACGCAGAGATTTGATCCCATCTCTGTATTTCCTTTGAGAAGAAAACAAAAAAAGCCTGAGAGTTTTCTGTTTCTTCTCCCCTCCCCCCCAAAAAATTTAGAATCAAATGCCAAAATGGAAATAAGCACCGAGGGTGGGGGGAAGAAAATGTGCTTCTCAGTTCAGAATTAAAACATACTCAGACAGAAGTTCAGGATTTTACTAAATCAGAGGCCCTCTGTCTGTGCTGGGCATCTTTCAAATAGAGCTGCCCTAATGAGCTGAATATTTGTGTCTAAGAGCTTCAACAAATGTGGAAATTACCATTTGGTTTTCTACTTCTGGAATGTAGGAACCGGAATAGGTGTGACATTCCAGCCTAAAGCCACCCTGAGCTGTTAATGAGTTTTTGAAAATCCTTCCAAAGTGACTATAAGATCTTTTTTATTTCATCTGAAGACTTGGCCTTCTGTGGGCAGGATAAGACTCTGTGGTGGGAACTCAGTTCTTCCTTCCTTTTGCTGAAGCAGCCTTGGAAATATCAACAGACCTAAGACTTACCTGAATTTTATGACCCCCAAGTCACAAAAACAAGACATTACCACATTGGCACAGCTTGTGGTTTCCATGTGGTCTTTCCTTAGAATTCTGCCAGAGTTCCTAAGAGTAGTTACTTGGTTCTCACAATGTTCCCTCTGAGGCTTGCCACCAGCTTGCTAAGAATTCTGAAAGCTCACATTCATTATTAAATATTTCCATCCAGTATGTTCAACTGTAACTTGAAATAGAATTATATTTTGCATTTGGTTTATATGATTAATTAACTCATACCTGTTTTGCTTTTATATGTACGATGTTCAAAATAAAAAGGATAGTCAATTTTAATTGTTATTTGTATTATTAAAAATGACTTCTTTCCTTTTCATCATAGCCTATTTCATTAGTAAGTGGTTCGAAAGTGAAAGTGAAGTCGTTCAGTCGTGTCCTACTCGTTGTGACCCCATGGACTGTAGCCTACCAGGCTTTTCTGTCCATGGGATTTTCTAGGCAAGAATATTGGAGTGGGTTACCATTTCCTTCTCCAGGGGATCTTCCCAACCCAGGGATCGAACCCGGGTCTCCTGTATTGGAGGCAGACGCTTTAACCTCTGAGCCACTAGGGAAGCCAGTAAGTGGTTTAATTTTTCATAATTACTTGTGATTTTTACTACTTCACATTTGATATTTGGAAAAATAGAAAAGGGTCTAATTTATCTTCCTACTCTAATACACTAAAAAATATTCTTTTCACATACAGAATTTTTTTACCAAAAAAAAAAAAAAAGAGAGAGAGAGAATTGCACTTTTGTTGAGGACATTTATATAGGCATTTAAAAAATTCTATGTATTTTTTGTAAGATGCTGTTATAGTTTTAAATAACTTGAGAACTTCAGGTGAAAGCTCTTACATAAATGCAAATTACAGTAGATTATATTTGAATGTCATTTTATAAAACAGCAAGGATAGAATTAAAAAACAAAGCTTGGGAGGCAATAAAAGTGACTTAGAAATTCAGACCTGGATGAAGGCAAAGTAGCGATCTTTGCATTTTTTGAGGCCAGTATACTTCCATAGATGGTAGACATCGGTTATGGTTCATTGTTGTTACTGTTCAATCGCGTAGTCATGTCCAACTCTTTGCAACTCCATGGACCACAGCATGCCAGGCCTCCCTGTCCCTCACCATCTCCCAGAGTTGGTGGGAGTTCACGTTCATAGCATCAGTGATGCTGTCCAACCATCTCATCCTCTGACACTCTCTTCTCCTTCTGCCCTTGATCTTTTCCAGCATCAAGGACTTTTCCAATGAGTTGTCTGCTTGCATCTGATGACTAAAATACTGGAGCTTCAGCATAAGTCCTTGCAGTGACTATTCAGGGTTGATCTCACTTAAAATTAACTGGTTTGATCTCCTTGCTGTTCAGGGGACTTTCAGGGGTCTTCACCAGCACCGCAGTTCAAAGGCGTCAATTTTTTGCTGTTCTGCCTTCTTTACGGTCTAGTCTCACAATCCTGCATGACCGCTAGGAAGACCATAGCTCTGACTATAGAGACCTCTGTCAGCAGGGTGATGTCTCTGCTTTTTAGCACACCGTCTAGGTTTGTCATCACTTTTCTGCCAAGAAGCAATCATCTTCTGATTCCATGGCTTCAGTCACAGTCCACAGTGATTTTGGAGCCCAAGAAGAGGAAATCTGTCGCTATTTCCATTTTTTCTCCTTTGTTTGCCATGCAGTAATGGGACTGAAGGCCATGGCCTTAGTCTTTTCAATATGTAGCCCTAATACGGATCTTTCACTCTCATTCACCCTCATCAAGAGGCTATTAATTCCTCTTATTTTCTGCCATTAGAGTGGTACCATCTGCATATCTGAGGTTGTTGACGTTTCTCCCACCTATCTTTATTCCAACTTATAACTCATCCAGCCCGGCATTTCTCTTGATGTGCTCAGTGTATGGGTTAAACAAACAGAGTGACAGCAGACAGCCCTGTTGTACTCTTTGCTTGAACCAATCAGTTGTTCACACAGGGCTCTAACTCTTACTTCTTGACCCACAGCTAGGTTTCTCAGGAGACAAGTAAGATGGTCTGGTATTCTCATCTCTAAGAGCTTTCCACAGTTTGTCATGATCTACCAATACTTTGGCCACCTCATGCAAAGAGTTGACACATTGGAAAAGACTCTGATGCTTGGAGGGATTGGGGGCAGGAGGAGAAGGGGACAACCGAAGATGAGATGGCTGGATGGCATCACCAACTAGATGGACATGAGTTTAGGTGAACTCTAGGAGTCGGTGATGGACAGGGAGGCTTGGCGTGCTGCAATTCATGGGGTCACAAAGAGTTGGGCACGACTGAGCAACTGAACTGACTGACTGACTGACACAGTCAAAGGCATTAGTGTAGTCGATGAAACCCAGATAGATGTTTTTCTGAAATCCCCTTGCTTTATAATCCAGCAAATGTTGGCAGTTTGATCCCTAGTTCCTCTTCCTTTTCTAAACTCAGCTTGAACATCTGGAAGTTCTTGGCTTCCATAATGCTGAAGCCTAGCATGCAAGGTTTTAAGCATGACCTTACTAGCATGGAGGGCTTCCCTGGTAGCTCAGATGGTAAAGCATCTGCCTACAATGCAGGAGACCTGAGTTTGATCCCTGGGTCAGGAAGATCCCCTGGAGAAGGAAATGGCAACCTACTCCAGTACTCTTGCCTGGAAAATTCCATGGATGGAGGCCTGGAAAATCCCATGGATGGAGGATATAGACCACGGGATCGCAAAGAGTCAGACACGACTGAACAACTTCACTGGTAGTTACTAGCATGGGAGATGAGTGCACTTGTCCAATGTTTAGCTCATTCTTTGGTACTACCCTTCTTGGGAATTGGGGTGAGGATTGACCTTTTCCAGTCCTCTGACCACTACTGGATCTCCCAGGTTTGCTGACATAATGAATGCAAAACCTTGATGGCATCATCTGTTAAGAATTTGAATAAATTCTACTGGAATTTCATCGCATCCACTAGCTTTATTAATAGCAGTGCTTCTTAAGGCCCACTTTACACTCCAGAATGTCTGGCTCAGGGTGACTAACCACACCATCGTAGTAATCCAGTTCATTAAGATCTTTTTTATACAGTTCTTCATGTATCCTTTCCATCTCTTGATGTCTTCAGCATCTACTAGGTCTCAACCATTTTGATCCTTTATTGTGCCCGTCTTTGGGCAGAATGCTCCCTTGATGTTTCCAGTTTTCCTGAAGAGATCTCCAGTCTTTCCCCTTTTGTTGTTTTCTTCTATTATTAAGCACTGTTCATTGAAAAAGGCCTTCTTGTCTCTTCAGGCTGTTCTTCGGAACTCGTGTTTAATTGGTCGTATCTGTCCCTCTCTCCCTTGCTTTTCACTTCTCTTCATTCTTCTGCTATTTGTAAAGCCTCCTCAGATAACCACTTTGCCTTCTTGCTTTTCTTGCTTTTCTTTTTCTTTGGGATCGTTTTGTTCACCACCTCCTGTATTACAGACTTCTATCCCTGATTCTTCAGGCACACTATTAACTAGATCTAGTCCCTTGAATCTATTTGTTACCTCTACTGCAAATTCATACAGGATTTGATTTAAGTGGATATTAGTTATGGTTCATAGAAGAGGTTAATATTACAGGTTTCACTGTGGAGGTTAATTTGCATGATGGGTCAGCATGAAGTTTCCTCACTAGACTGTTTTTCCCACAGTTAAGAGAGTGCCATGTTCATTTTGTCTACCAAACCTTTGTTCATCTGTTCCTCCTCCTCTCGTCACACATCTTTATCTCTACCTGCCAGCTAAATCCTGTCTTCTCTCTGACACCTTGTCTGGCCGTACTGAGTTCTTCTTGTTCAGTCCCAATATACCATCACTCATATACAGACTTCATCACGTTCTGCCCTGTATTATCAGGCACTTTTGAAATAGTGAGGTTTTGTTGCAATAAACGATAATATTATGTGCTCCTGGAGGGACAGGATCATAAGTCCTTGGTGCTCTGTGTATTCTAGATGTATTTATTTATGACCGTGGAGTATGTGTCTAGATGAAGCCATAGGGAGATGATTTGTTTCAATCGCATAATCTTATAGACCAGGAAAATGAAGTTGGAAAGAAGTAAATAATTTCTTCTAAGGGTTATTGCTTGTTTAGGTGTAAAGCCAGGCCTAGTATTTAGGTGTCCCTGTTTCCAGCTCAGTATAATTTCTACTTTTCCTTCCTGTATTCTTCATTCAACAAATATTTGTTGAGCATCAGTGACAGGCACTCTCCTAGACCCTGATACTGCAACAGAGTTTGTCTCAGAACTTTTACTGTGATTAGGGAGAAGGATACTAACAAATTATCATCCGGATAGATATGCACTAGCTACTGACATAAGTGCTGTTATATATTACATATTAGTCGCTCAGTCGTTCTGACTTTTGAGACCCCATGGACTGTAGCCCGCCAGGCTCCTCTGTCCTTGGGATTTTCTAGGCAAAAATACCAGAGTGGGTTGCCATCTGTTAAGGATTATGTGATTCTGTGAGAGCAGGTAATGGGTGGAAGATTTCCTTAACAAACTCAACTTTGGCTTGTAGGAAGTTGGGTTTATGTATGACTTTTAAATCTGACAAATATTTGTTGTCTGCTCACTCTGTGCTGGGCCCCAAAAGAAATGAGAGCCGGGAGCTACAGCCCCTTCCTTCAATATATGGTCTAGAAGACAGTAAATCAAGAAATGTAGAAGTTCCGTGGTTCAGAAGACGCAAAGATCACATTTTGGGGGAGAGGAGGAACATTGGGAATATCTTCCTGTAAGAGACAGCATAGGGTATGCTGCCTGAACAAAAGCTAAAAGAGGTACAGAAGGGAATAGAGAAGGTGTAAGAAAAAGATGTAAGAAAAAGCACATTGAGGTAGATCAAGAGAGGAAATTGGAGGAGTTTTCCAACAGTAAAAAGTAATCTCATTTTACAGGAAGACTTTTCAGTTATACAACTGTTGAGAATGTTGTCTATTTCAGTCAACTAAAATTAAAGATGGAAATACAAATGTTCCCTCTCGTTTCTCCTCCGGAAGCACATAATCTTGTGCTTTGGTTGCCACCTATATGGACTGTTCCCCTACCGCCAACCTACCTGTGCACCTCATAGGAACGTTGTCTAAGTCTTTAATTGCTGTATTACCTAGCATTTCATTGGGGTTCAGTAAACATTTAATCATCATCATGAAAAGTGTCTGCTTTGTTGAAACTGTTTTCTCTAAGTTCCCTACCTTAGAAACACAAATAGAACTCCTTCCATATGACATGGTTGGCCTGTTGTAATGAGTATCAAATTCAGTTTTAAAATATTGCCTGCACTGTGTCATCATGTAGCTTTTACCCAATTCAAAGACGTCTCGGCCATTTCTTGCTATGGATAGCATAATAGTTTGTCTAAATACTATTGTAGAAAGTGCTGCAGAATCACTTCCCCGTTAGCATGTGTTAAGTGGCCAGCTGCTGTGTCCCAGGTTCTGTGTAGGACATGGTGTTATCGGTCAGTCTTATTAGGGAAGTCCATGGAGAAGCAAGTGATTGGTACCTGATCCAACTCAGCCGCAGATACACTTTATCTTTTATAGCGTTGCCAAGAATAAAAATTAGGGATATTTCATGGAAAGATCTAGATTTTTGGCTTCCCTTGATAACTCAGAAAATCTGGCAACACTCAGCTTGTATCCCAGTGGCAACAATTAGTTGTAGCTAAATAGCAGCTGTCCTCTTTCTTTAGGGTCTGTGTTTCTCAGTGTGCTGCAGTTCTCCTCACTCACTATTACCTACCTCCAGCCTGTTTTACTCATTTCTGTGGCTTCCTGGCCCTTGTAATGCCCCTTGTTTTGGAATGCTGTCACCTTTCTGGGCCTCTTCTCTTTAGTTTCCAATAACAATTTCATGGCCAGCCAGACAGTTAATTACGACCACAGCAACTTGTGTCTATGTGATGCTTGATATCTTGCCGTGTTCTCAAACTTTTCTATGCATCTGAATCATCCAGAGGCCCTCTTGAAACAGATTGTTAATCAGTTTCTCATCCAGAAAGTTTGATGTAGGATTAAAGGATTGCATTTTTACCAAATTCCCAAGTAATGCTGCTGGTGTGTGGACCACCTTTTGAGAACCACTCACTTACTGTATTGCAGCACAGTAATAAGCCACATGGACTTGGTGAGACAAGATGTTGCCCACCAGAGATAACACTTGGAAAGTTGAAGCAACTTATCCAATGTCAAAATAAGAAGCAGAGTTCAATAAAAACCATGTCTTTAGAGTGTGTCCAGTTGGAGACCATCCTGTGCATGCCTGTATCTGCCTTCTAACTTGCACAGAATCCTCTAGAGAACCCTGTAAATCAGATATAGCCAGGAAATCGAATTTAGGATTATACTAATGCATGATCAATGTCATATCCCAAGACACAAAGAATTATAACTTTTTGTATTCAGTGAGCAAGGGCAGAAGGACAGGACCCGAAGCTTGACCTTAAGGTATAAGGTATGAGACATACCTGTTGGGCAGAGTGGCACATGCCCCATACCCAGTGTTTTGTGCTTGGAGGAGGTCCACTTGAGCAGGTGGGACCAGGACAGTCTTTGGTATCGACATAGAGCAACAGGTGCCACAGAGCCAGGCAGAGCATAGCACTGGGGATTTGTTGGGGAGCCAGTGACATACTTTCAAAGCAGGGGTTTCATGGAAAGTTATGATGGGCCTAGGCCCACCTGGAGTGACGCTTGGAAACAGGACTTCAGGTTAGTCAGATTGCTGGGATAGGACAGATTGTCTGGGCAGGGACTAGGTACATAAAGCAATTTTAGGAATTCATCTTCTAATATTGGGGTGCAGGGCAGAGCTATAGGGCTTCTCACTTACCAGATCTGACGGTCACAGTCAAAGCAGAACCAGCAAGAGAGGTGGTTTCTTCAGTCTCAGCATGTTAGGCTTTGTAAAACCTTATTCAAGTAAGGATTAGTCTAATGACATGGCTTCCCTCCCATCTTATGGGATGAGAACGAAGAGAAAGATTGGGAAGCAGACATGCCTAATCACAAGTTTAAATTTATTAAATTCTATCTGCTTGAAGCTCTGTGGAAGGAATAATTAGGTCATCATGTAATCAAGATAGCCATTCACTAACCTAGTTCAGAAGTTTGTATATCTTTACAAAATCAGGACTGTTTTAATAAATTAGTAGCCATCTGCCTCCAGTTTTCAAGATAGTTATTATATCTGTCGATTTGTACATTTATGTACTGTATAATTTACATGTATACTACACATATGAAATCTACTTTGTTTAGATTGTTAGGTAGGGGTGTATGCTGGTTAATTTCGAGGTTGACCATACATTTTGATTTTAATCTTGTTGAAAATTTTTTTAAAGTCTTTTTACCTCTTTCCTACTAAATGTTGTATGTAATGAAAATAACAAAGTCCTTTTTCTGTGTTAAAAAAAAATTGAATAAGCTCTTCAATCTAATAAGATATGAGGTAGATATAAAGTAAATATTGAAAATTAGGGTATGTAGAAGTAGAGGGGGCATGGTCACTATTGTGAAAATCAAATCATTACTATTAACTGTTCTTCTAGTAGTTTTACACCCTAATCCTCACAGTGAATCATAGAAACTAATGCTGATTAGTTGAGTCTGACTGAGTTTCTGCTAATTTGTAACACTCATGGGCTGGGTATCTTATGTGTTTGATTATAATAAACTATAAACATAGAGGGGATAGATAACCCAGTCTTTTTCCCTTTAATAATATGAACTGTTCTAGGATTATGATCATCACCTGAAAGTAGTCATTATTTGTAGCATACCATCCTCATTGTTCTCATGGGAGCTGAACAGTCTGCCTTTCTCTTGTCATCTCTAGGTAGCTTCAGCATTTACTCTGGAGGAAGAGATTTGGGACTGGGTTTTATGTAAGGAAAAGATAAAAGAAGCAGCATTACTTTTTTATAAACTAGTTTGAAAACCAATATATGAGCAAAGACCTCACTTGTGCATAATGCGGTGTGCAAGCCAAGGCAGTTTTCTTGAATGGGAAGGAGATTTAAACTGCTTTTTTTTTTTTTTTTTAAACAGGCTCATGCACAGTTAGTTCGAGAAGTTGATGTGGAGAAGGTATCTGCATTTGAGAATCCATATGTAGATGCAATAAAGAGTTTATGGAATGATCCTGGAATCCAGGAATGCTATGACAGACGACGAGAATATCAGTTATCTGACTCTACCAAATAGTGAGTATTCCTCCAGGAGGCCCTTTGTATCTTCCTCTTTTCTTTCATGGTTCTCTGCAATGAGACCGTCTCAGGCCTGTATGGTATCTGATTCTGACTGCACAGTTAGGAAGTATAGATATTAAATTTCTGCCAGCTTTATAAATTTAGACTGTGTAAGGGATTGGCATTGTGAGTCAGGGAGAGTACTTCTTTTATTGTTTTCTGTTTGAAAACCAATTGAAGACTCTAGGAATCTGCATTCACTAACCCATCTCTTCCCCAAATTGTAAACCAGTGATTCTCAAACATGTACTTCATTGTGATTTGAAATCTGATAATAATTTTAATGCAAGTTTCTAATCTTATTCGTGTGTTGGAAAGCACCTACACAGAAGAACCTTTAATAAATACACTTAATAATGGCTTCTCAAACATCAGACTTCCTGGTTTCCAGACATAGGACCTTGACTGCTTTCTGGGACCCACTGTTTTGTTGATAGATAGGTTTGCTTTTGCATGGAAATTGCATGTGAGTGTAATTTTGCATGCATTCCAGAATTATTTTCGTGAGCTGTCGATCACAATCATGTGTCCTGGGAAGGATTTGCATACTAGAGAGATTTGTTAATTCTGTAGATTAAATCTTGCCTAATAAAAAGAAAAGTAAAGATTTGGCAATCATTGGATTAATGTAATCAGTGTGGTCAGCAATGTAGATAATCAGGCACCTGAAAAATGGAATTTTGTTTTTTTTAGTGGTTTTTTTCAGCTTTCTGTCTCCATTAATTATGTTAACCCAGCATTTGCCTTTTCTGTTGGTTCTGGGCAGACAGAAGAAAGGGTGGAAAGTATTTAGCAGTTTTCAGTTCAGTTCAGTCACTCAGTCGTATCTGACTCTTTGCAACCCCATGAATTGCAGCAAGCCAGGCCTCCCTGTCCGTCACCAGCTCCTGGAGTTCACTCAAACTCACGTCCATCGAGTCCATGATGCCATTCAGCCATCTCATCCTCTGTTGTCCCCTTTTTCTCCTGCCCCCAATCCCTCCCAGCATCAGAGTCTTCCAGTGAGTCAACTCTTTGCATGAGGTGGCCAAAGTACTGGAGTTTCAGCTTTAGCATCATTCCTTCCAAAGAACACCTAGGACAGATCTCCAGTTTGTATGTTGAAATGACCCTCTGAATGAAGGCTGGAATACTATAGAGGAAATAAGGAGCCCTACATGCAGATTGACATAGCTTAACATTGCAAGGAAGATCGAAGAGCAATTGGGCTCTGTTTTTGCAGTAAAGTAGATCATGCTCTTACCCTAGTTCTAGGCATTTGTTTAAGATAAGTTATGATTCAGGTAAGCCACAGAAATATTGCCTGGCCAAAACAGTACTTGGATTCCCAAGGTAAATCTGAATTACGTCATTCTGAAAAGTGACGCGAAATGCTCAAGAGACCGTGTCCATCGTGTTTAAGCCAATACCCACCCCGTGTGTCTCTGAAATGCGTGCTTCCTCATTCCCGGTTTCCTTTGTCCTCCTTGCGCACTGCCTGTCTTCCTCTTCTGTGTCTGTCTGCCTTCCTTCGCCCCTCCCCCTTCCTCCTTCCCTCTCTCCTCTCCCCTCCCCGAGTTCCAACTGTGTAAGTTTCTGTAAGTACAGAGATGAGAGGATGCATTCAGCTCTTTTTTGTTCCAAATTCTGCCCCCTCAACCTTTGACCAGCTGTCTTCCTTTTCCATGCTGCCCCCTCTGTCCTTCTGTTTCCTTTGCCATTTCAGATCTCATCCATCTCCCCATGTTGCTGCTGTGTTTTACCCCTTGTCCTTGTCCCTGCTCATTGTGTCTTCCCCTGTCTGCTGGTTTCCTCATTCGCCCTCAGCTCTGGTCTTCCTTTAACTCCACCACTTCTTGATTCACTATGGTGATGCCTCTCCTGGCCCCTACCAATGAAGAACTCCTCCATTAAAAAGTTACATTCACCAAGAAATCCTCTCACCTCCCATCATTTCTAAATCCCTTTCTTTTTACTTCAGCGTAAATCCTGTCTCTCCCCTCCTCACCTGTCCTAGTCTCCACCTGTCACCTAGATTTCTTCTCCTTATAGGGAAGTCCTGAGACACGGCATCAGAGCACCAGTGTCTGATAAGGATGTGCTTACTGAGTTAGGGCTTCCCATTAGGAAATGATTTGCCTCCTGCTCCTGGAATAGGCTGTCTGAGAGATTCCTGTTTGCCCTGAGGACACCTGGGTCAGCTGCTGCAGCTGTATTCTTGAGACAAAGGTCTACCACATGTCTGGTGACATTACTTCAGCTCAGATTTGTGGATTCCTAGACAGGTACCCATGAGTTGCCTGGCATATCCCATGGACGGAGGAGCCTCGTAGGCTGCAGTCCATGGGGTCGCTAGGAGTCGGACACGACTAAGCAACTTCACTTTCACTTTTCACTTTCATGCACTGGAGAAGGAAATGGCAACCCACTCCAGTGTTCTTGCCTGGAGAATCCCAGGGACAGGGGAGCCTGGTGGGCTGCCATCTCTGGATGGCAGAGTCGGACATGACTGAAGCGACTTAGCAGCAGCAGCAGACAGGTACCCATGAGTTACTTTAAGGCTAAGAGTTATCCACGACAGTTACTCCAGGCCCATGTTAGCACTATGATGCTGGGAAAAGCCACCATCTTAGACTTCGGTCACATGGGCTACATCTGCCAAAAAAAACCACACTCATTCTGTAGGCACATCCCTCATCATGTTAGAGCTCAAGATGTGGGGGCACCTGAGACAGGCTGATATCAACCCCTGCAAATGATGACTGTTTAAACAGTTGTAGTTTCCCTTGGTGGGGATAGGGAGAACTCTATTTTCTGAACATATCCTGCATCTTTGCTTCATGTAGGGGCTTCTGTGTTGCTCTATATTTATGATAAAAAAATTTTAAACTTTGTTGCTACTCTGGATCTAATTTCTTAGATAGAATCACCACCTTACAGAATTTAAGACCAGCCTCCCTGAGTACTGACTGTCTCTCTTGTGACTCTTCAGTTTAGATTTGGGGAACATGTAGATAATAATGTCTGATCTCTAGCAGTGTGAGAATTGGTGCCTGCCATGCACATCTGCTTCAAGTTTGCAGCTTAACAGCAGTTTTCTCCAGAAACCTGCTGGCTGTGAGAGTCAGTGCAGGCCACTTGCCAGGAATACTGAGAACGGGGCCCAAGCATGCCTCTCTTCTTTTCTCTCTGGTGAACTCCTGTTTATCCTTCAGGACCCAGTTCAGGAGTCACACCCTCTGAAAGTCTTGCCCAGTACCAGAGGTTATGTGTCACTCTGCCACTCATCTTTTTTTTTTTTAATGGCAGTGCTGGGTCTTCGTGGCTTCGTGGGCTTTTCTTTAGTTGCAGCAAGCAGGGACGTCCCTCTAGTTGTGGTGCATAGGCTTCTCATTGCAGTGGTTTCTCGTGTTGCCAAGCATGGGCTCTCAGGCACACAGGCTTCAGAAGTTGCTGTTCCCAGGCTCTGGAGCTCAGGCTCAATAGTTGTGAGACATGGGCTTAGTTGCACTGTGCCACGTGGGGTCCTCCCGGACCAGGGATTGAGCCCGTGCTCCTCCGTTGGCAGGCAGATTCTTTGCCACTGAGCCATCTGGGAAGCCCTGCCCTGTATCTTAACACTTGTACAAATCTCTTTTGTATCTGTTATCATACTTACTGAAGTGTCTCTCCCCTCTGCCCGTAGTGCTTAACATTGGGTGCTCACATTTGACCTTTGCAAATGATTGTTCCATGAAATAACACTTAGATAATTTCCACAGTTTCAGTGACCATGACGTAGGCACTGTCTGTCTTTGGCTGTAATAAATGAACTATGATGTGCCAGAGCTACAGGCGTTTAAGTTTCTTTTTTTTCCTGCCGTTTTTGAAGGTCTGGCATCTTTGAAAAGCTATTACCAAAAAAGTTTGAACACTTTTTTTTTTTTTGCTGAACACTTCCTATGTGTTAGATTCTGTGTAGTTGTTTACATGCAAAGCTGTAGATATTTCTTATTATCTCCATGAAACAGAGGAGAAAATAGGGTCTCACAGGGGCTGAGTAACTCGTTCAAGGTCACAGAATTAGTAAGTGATAGAAGTAAGAACTAAAGTCAGATCTGCTGCCTCTGGAGCCCAAGGTTTTAATCACTGAAACCTACCCTCACGAAGGAGGTTAGATGGATGGATAGAGAGAGTTGAAGGAGTGAATAAGAGATTGATTGATAATTGACAAGTATATTGATGATAGACTAATAAATAAATTTTTTGTTTCCTTAGTCCCTGAGTCATGTCCAACTCTTTTGCAACTTCTGGTGAACTGTAGCCCACCAGGCTTCTCTGTCCATGGGATTTCCCAGGAAAGAATACTGGAGTGGGTTGCCATTTCCTTCTCCAGGGATCCCATGTAGGGATCAAACCCATGTCTCCTGCATTGGCAGGCAGATTCTTTACCACTGATGCACCAGGGAAGCCAGTAGATAAATATCTATGAGTTTAAAATCATTTACCATGAAAGATGCAAATAATTTATTAATCTTCATAATGTTATTGCAGTACCAGGTGGTACAATGGTAATGAACCTGCCTGTCAATGCAGGAGATGCCAGAGACTTGGGTTTAGTCCCTAGGTCGAGAAGATCCCCTGGAGTAGGAAATGGTAACCCACTCCAATATTCTTGCCTGGAAAATTCCATGGACAGGGGAACCTGGCAGTCTACAGTCTTTGGGGTTGCAAAGAGTCAGGCATGACTGAGTATGAGCATAATAATGTTGCCTGTATGTATTTCTATATGTATAAGATCAATGGGAAAATTAAGTAGAATTTACTGGGAAATACACCCGCAAGGATTTTGATTATCATCCAGAAAATTTAACTGTGCCACCTGGGAAGCTCTATCTATGTTTAACAATATATCAGTTGTTCATACAACATGGAAGATGTTGTAAGTCACAGATAATTGAGAAATACTGTTTTTTTATTTTAGTGAGTTTTAATCCTTTTCCCCCCATATTTCATCCAATAACTTTTTTACTGGAGTCATACTAGAGCCATAAAAACACTAAAATAATTAGAGCTTTCCTTATTCTACTTTGATTAGCCAACTTGCATAATGAAACAATCAGATGGCTCGAAAGGACAGGCAACACTGGTGGAAGCAAAGAGATGGGAAACTCTAGATGAACAGTTTAGGGAAAATTTGCAGTTGGCTTTCATTTGGCATATTCTTCCAGTTCTATTTAATGAAAGACTAAAAAAGCATTCTAAGATGCAGGAGAGTTTTGTAGATTCACTTATTACCTTTTTTGTTATTGATTAAAAAAAAAAAAGCCTGAGGACTCTGAATATCTTTAGGTAAAGAGCACAATAAACAGATGGCTGTAGGTTTACTTTTTTTTCACCACTTTTTTTGCTGTGGTTCACCACCTGCCTTAATATAGTGAGACATCAGGTCAAACGAGTTCACTGCCTACAGTACCAAAAGCTCCCTGACATTAGCTAGAGAACACAAATCTCAATCAACTTGTCCTGTAGTGTGAAGTCTTCACACTGCAGGCGTTTGGCAAAAGACTGCTCTGTCCATGTTTACTGTAAAGTGAAAGTGAAAGTCATTCAGTCGTGTCTGACTCTTTGTGACCCCCATGGACGATACAGTGTATGTTCACCATAAGGGACCAAGTCATCCCTAATCTGGCTTTCCTGAAGTGCCCTCCAAGGTTGTCAGTAAATCAGAAACCTTTCTGAAATTTCTACATGTTTCACAGCCCATAAATCCAAAGTACATGATAATTAACTTCTGAGCATAAGTCAGGTTTGGAGTTTACTTCTAACTTCATGTTTAAATTTTTAATTTAAAAACGCACAAGGAGTTTGAATGTTGGATTTTAAGTGCAAAATGAGATTTTGGAGGTAGATTAGCATATCTACCTGATTTCAGCCTGAATCCTTGAAGAAGTACCTTGTTGATTGACTCATGTGCCAAACACTTGAACCCAAGAGTGTATAGGCTTGATCTCGCAGCCATTATAACTTTACTCTTTATCGGATGATTAAAAAGAAGTATAAGCCTTCCTGCAGGCTTTTAGAGGCAGATGAGACATCATATGGTGAGGCCGTTGAGTCAAAGTCTAGCATTTACTGGAATTACATCTGCCTCTCCTCACCTGTGGGACTTTGGCTCTGTAAGTTTCATTTGCCTCAGATAGTGGTATGTGCTCTGTAATCTCTAAACTCCCTTGTAAATTCTGAAATCCTTTGATTCTGTAACAGTAGATTGCCTGTATCTGAGAAACCATTATCCTATGCAATCAAGTGAAAACGTGGCACTCCTCCCCAAATTTACCTGGAAATGTACAGGCAGAGAGATTATTCTCTACATAGTTAAATTACTCAAAATGCTATTTTGAGCTCAGAAGAGGATGATTGATCTTGAATATGTTTGCTTTTTTTTTTTTCCCAAAGAGCGACAGTAATAACACGGAATGGACCTTTTTTCACCTGAGTGACATATTTACTTCTATTTTTGTTTTCTTTTATCTAATGAGCCATATCGCCTAATAACCTTTCACAAGAATGAAACAAAATATACCCTGTAATTTGGGCTCTCAGTTGGCTCAATGGTAAAGAATCCACCTGCTGGTGCAGGAAATGTAGGAGACTCTGGTTTGATCCCTGGGTTGGGAAGATCCCCTGGAGGAGGAAATGGTAATCCACTCCAGTATTCTTGCCTGGAGAATCCCATGGACAGAGGAGCCTGGCAGGTTACAGTCCATGGAATCTCAAAGAGTTGGACACAACTGAGCATGCGTGCACCCTGTAATTTGTCTTCTACAGTGAAGACTCCATCAGATTCTAAGACTTGGTCTCTGGTACCACTTTTTCAAAATGCCTGGAGCTGCTAGGGATGGTAAGACTTAGATAAGACTAACTTTTTTCTAACCTTTATTACAGAGATGTGATAGGGAAAGGGCTTCCCTCAGTACCTGCTGATCATTCACTCTGCTTGAAGAGTAGACTGGACGTGGGAGACACGCTTCACTCTATCCTTTTGCTGCTTGCTCGTGTTTTGGCAGAGCGTTTGCATGTTCAGTTGCTTTTCCTCTTCTTTACAGTCCCTTACCACAATCCACTCAGGATGACATGGTACCCAGATGAAAACAGGGGCACTGTTACTACAGAACAGGATTGGAAAACCTGTAGGCCAAACTCAGCCTGCTGCCTGTCTTTATAAATTAGGTTTTATTAGAACATAGCCAAGCCCATTTGTTTATGCATTGTCCAAAGTTCGTTTTGTGCCCAGTGGCAGAGTTTGAATCGTTGCAACAGAAGCTGAATGGCACACAGAGCCTAAAATACTATCTGATTTCAGCCCCCACCCCGACCCCACAAAGGAAAAGAAAACAGTTGTGACTTCTTCCTCCATGGAAGAAGACTAAATATTAAAAGGCAGCTAATATTCTGCTTCCATTTCTGCCATTTAGGGAGACCCTACCTTATGCCTGGGATGCTCAAAATCAACCTGGAGATTCATTTTTGAGAACGGAGAAAGGATGGCCTGCTGTCCCTCAGCAGTACTCCTTCAGTAAACTTGCTTTGCACAACAAAACTTCAGCCAGGAAGTGAGCTTCAGAGAGCGCTAGATTGTATTCCCTGCAGTCCCTCTAAATGCCACGCAAGGATGTCCAGTACTAATGATGGAATAAATGACCAGAAATGTTGACTGAGTAGACTTGGCTCTGAGACAAGGATTGTGTCTCATGTGTCTTGGCTTTGGCCCCATGTGCTGCCTGGTACAGCTGGTTTAGGAGAGCGTGATGGGATTTAACAGTCAGTGTAACCTAAGGTAGGACTGACTTGCTTCTGAAGGGGCCAAACCTAACACATGCCTGACTGGGAGGTAACCCCACCTCCAGTCTCAGGTGAGCCCAGGACCTTTGCTTTCTCCATCTGGCTCATTCCTTTATTTTGACTCCTCACCTGCCAAGCCCTCTTTGAACTCTGCTGGGCTTACCCTGATGTTCTTCTTCATGAGCACAAGGGCTTCTTGATTTAAAGAATTTTGATCTATAATTAGCTTAACTAGCTTAATATGACCAGCTCCTCAAACCCAGACATCCTTGTTAAAATGAAAGCTTTGATTCTACAGAACCAGTATCCAAGGTACGGAGACATGACTGAGAGAGGCCGGCTTTAGTCAGCAACCTTTTGCTCACAGCCGTCCCTTGTCTACCGTCACTGGATGAGCCACATCTTATCTGCGCTGTCAGATGGCTGTTAGCTGGCACATTTATCTTCACTGCTAGAATGCAAGATCCTTGAGGACAGGGTTCACATCTTTTTTCTTCTTTGTGGCTCCCACCCAGGGCTATGCACAGTGCCCAGCCTTCAGTATAGGCTTTCAGGGAAAGTTGTTGAATAATAATGATAAAAGAGTAAGTAATTTATGTGTCTACTGATTTCTTCCCATCTCTCTTCTCTTTCCTCTTTAGCCTGTTCTAGTCCCCTTAGGTCTGTACCATGTAACTCATCCTCCACTTTTCTATGCAATTCTCCAGTGACCAGTTCATAATCATCTTCCTTCTTAATGTATTCATAGTTAGCACCTCACAATTTGGCACTTAATTATTTCTTAATTGATTCATCTGCGCTATCTTTACTTCCCAGGTAACCTGATGTCCCTACAGGCAAAGAATGTGTATATATATGTGTGTGTATATATATACATATAAGTATTTTTTACCAGCTCCCTGTGCCAGCCTCCCTCTTCTCCCACACACACAGTGATTTGAATTTGACATACAACAGATTTTCAATAAATATGTGTAAATTAACTGAAAAATGAATTAAGCACTGTCATTACAGTTCAGGAGAGGCATACTAGAATAAAAAGTAGCCTTCTGATGCTTGATACATCTTAGAAATATAAAAATTGTGTCATAATTAGTCAACAGCTTTGAAAATTGTCATATAAAAGATGAATAAATTAAGAAAGCCAAACAGGCAAATTGAAAAGGCCTCTCTTTCCCCCTCCTCTTCTCTTTCTGTATCTCTGTCTCTTTCACTCTCTCTTCCGGTTTTTGTTGTTGAATAGTTAATTCGGGAGCTCCGTGGTAGCTCCCCTGTAAAGAATCCGCCTGCAGTGCAGATGATGCAAGTTCAATCTCTGGGTCAGAAAGATCCCCTGGAGAAGGAAATGTCAACCCACGCCAGTATTCTTGCCTGGGAAATACCATGGACAGAGGATCCTGGTGGGCCACAGTCCATGGGGTCCCCAGAGTCAGACCCAACTTAGTGACTAAACCACCACCACACCACATGGTTGATTTACAGTGTTAGTTTCAGCACACAGCAAATTGATTCAGTTATTTGTATACATATTCAGTTATACATGTACATATATTAATTCTTTTTCAGATTCTTTTCTCACATAGCTTATCATAGACCCTTGAGTAGAGTCCCCTGTGCTATAGAGTAGGTCCTTGTTGATCATCTATTTTATATATAGTTGTGTGTGTGTATGCATTCCAGGCTCCTGATTTATCCCTTCCCCTACCATTGTTGTTTGGTTTTTTTTGTTCTTTAAATTACAAGGTCAATTTGTTTGAGCAGGAGACCTAGTTAGGAATCTTTTGCTCTGACCTAGGCCTGGTCCTAGAGCCTGCCTGAATCACATGTAGCTGCCAGCTCCTTCCCCACTTGACACTAGTAGTTTCTTTATGGTTGACATTGAGATCAGCTATCCATATAAAGCATACTGGAACTGTTTATAAATGTAGTGATATAGTTCTTTTTATGAGCTATTTAATTTACTTTCAAAAAAATCTGATTTTCTGAGTTGGTTTAGTTTTTTGGCAAAGAAAGATTGAAATACATGGTTTTTCCTGTTTTATCCCACAGAATATTTTCCCTTGAGTAGCTTTCATAAACTATGAGATTGTAGCTCCCTGCTACCACTAGGTGATCTTGTTTTAAATCTGGAATTTTGTATTTAAAACAAATAATTTCCTATGAACAAATTTTCTGCTGTACCTCCTTGAACTCTGATCATGGTGTACCAGATGTTAAAGAGGAAAAAGGAAAGTTGAGCTCTTGAGAAGATAAAAGTGTTTGTGTAATGAGTAATCAGAAATCCTGTGCAGCTAAGCCACGTAACCAGATTACCCGCCAGACTCTTCTGAACAGCAGGATCTACCAAAGGAGAGGGGACACATAGGTGGGTCTTGGCACCAAAACCTGTGCTTGACTATCCCCTCAGGATGGCAGTTTTGCAGAACGGTTACTTTCTTTTTTTAAAGAAAAAAGTTCACTTTGAATGTTTCTTTTACTTTTTTCCTTTGAATCCTGTGGTCACATCACAGCTGTATGTTTCTAGCTTCTTAGTTTCCACTGCTTTTGACAGTGTCAAACAAGATCTCAGGCATGATCCAGCTTTCAAGGACCCTAAAACTGTGCCTCTTACAATGAGGTCTTAGGGTTTTGTTTTGTTTTTTTTTAATGAAGTTGACCTAGTTTTTCTAACCTTCTTTTCAGTAATTAAAAATGTAAAATTCTACACAGAATCATTTTCTGTGTCGGGGCTTCATCTTAATATCTGACTTGAACCGCAAATCTCTTACTAATACAGCCTTGGTAGGAGGCTCTTACACAGGAGTTAAAGAACCCTGATACATGCCCATAGTGTAGTTACATTAAATGCTCCAAGGTGCTGTATTCAGTTATCTTACTATGTTTGGTTTGATTTAGACCCAATGTCAGAGATTTCTTTTTCCACTTACCACCCATGGGTTCTTTCCCCCTTTTGGTGTAGTTGATAAGGCTTGTATGCCTAATACTTGTGTTAATTTTTTGTAACCCCAGCTGTAATATGGTACAGTTTACTTGCTGAGTCATCTCAAAATTTTATCATGTTTCTTTCACTTAAAAACACCACTTGAATTTCTAATTTCTGTGCTATTCTTGGCTTAGATTTCAATTATCTTTCCAGTCATAGGTAGTAGTTCTCATTACATGTCAAATTGGAACATAAATTAAATTTGAAGGTCAACTCGAAACATTATTCTTGCCTAGAGAAACCCATGGACAGAGGGCCCTGACAAGTTACAGTCAATGGGGTCTCAAAGAGTTGGACACGACTGAGCGACAAACATTTTAAAAACTGTTAACTGATAAACTTATCAAAAAATAAGGAATCTCTTTTAAAAATATTCAGAAGAAGGATGCCATATTTAATTTCGAGCATATTATTTTAGTGACATTCGTTTACCCCATATATTTTTAATCATTTAAAGTAATGGATTATATTCCATTTATGAATTTATTATTGTTTTGTAACCAGAGATGGGATCCTGAAATTAAGTGTAAAAGGAATTTAGCAATTACAAAGTGTAATTATAAACAAATGGGCATCATTTCCTTAATTCTTTCATATAAATCAGTCATGCAATAGAAGGATGGTTCGTGGATAATCCCCAAGAATTAGAGACAGAAAAAGGCTCCCAGAAAATGACTCTTTCCAAAATATGCATTCTTTCCTTCCCTGATAAACTCCCCTGTTCCTCCTCTTCATATAACCCTTTTTTTCCCACAAGTTGGTAAACTCCTTTCAGGCAGGGACCATATCCTGGGGATCTTCATTTCCTCAGCTCCCATCGAGATGGTTATTGAATTTCAGAATGACCTTGCAATTTTTCATGGTAGGAAAGGAACCATGGAACTTTTCCTAACATGAGTCTCTTTGTTGTCTTGCTTTTCACTGTAAACCATCAGAAGCCTGTTTCTTCCATTAAAGATATTGTGTCACAATCATCTGTTAATAAGGGACCACTCCCTCTGCTTGCCTGGATTAGAGTGAATTCCAGGGCCGGAAAGCTTGATACTGATAGGCATAAAACGGATATACCAATTATATCATGCAGTGGCCAGGCCTAAAAGAATATCAGGAAGCACATCAACTCAGTGAAGTTAAATGGATGCTGCCTTTCCTTTCTGTGTTGTCCAGAGGCATGTTAATTCAGAATTTGGTTCTTGTACAATGCAGGCCAGTAATAACCCAGAGAGGTAGTTACATGGAGATGGGTACCTAACAACCCCCATCCTCTTTTGTTTTCTCCTAGAAGGTATAACCTACCTTTCTAACCACTACAGTGTTTTCTATAAAGTAGTTTTAATTTGGGTCACAAAGCAACTGCTATGTTCCAGTCCCTTGGTGGAGTGTTGGTGACTAGCCACGAACAAAGGGAATCATGGTCCCTGACCCCATGGAATGTGAGAACCCTAAATGGGCAATCGTCAGTGGGGAAAATGTTGAGTCTTTTTTTTTTTTTTTAAGCAGTTATGAAGTTTTCAATTATTAAGTGTCTCAAAGCAGTGACAAGTGATTAAATCCCCATGAATGGATTGGAGTAAAATGAGTTTAATCAACTAAACTTCCCATTTCCTAGCACAATCCCAAATAAGTGTTCACTCCTAGACAGTTAAATAAGTCCCATGTGAATCATGGAGTTTTCTCTCTCTGACATCAGAAAAGAGCTACTACAAGCCACTTGTTGCATACACATTGCCTTGGAAATGTACCTTGTACCTGTCACCATAACAACACCCCAAGAATGACCTCAGCAGCCACTCAAAATCATTCCTACAAAACAAATTGTAGCTATAATTAACTCTGAATTTACTCTGCAATATAAGTTTGTCCAGACCTCAGTGTTTCTCTATTAAAGGTTAAATGAATGGAATAATCCAGAATGAACCCATCCCTCCCATATTCCATCAAAATTTTCCCCCCAAATAGGAGGTGCTTCAGTGGAAAGTGCAATTCAGTTAAGAGATTATTCCATTGTTACCTTTTCTCAGAATGAGACAAGAATCACCAAATGAGCATGCACTAGTCTTACCATACTAGAATTCCACTTCTAAGGGAGTAGAGTGGCTTTTTTCCCTAAGCAAGTGAAATGCAGGAGGTGCTGTGAGTCCCTCCCAAGTCCTGAAACCCCGGATGAGGGGGCTACATAGGATTGAGGCTTATGCAGGTAGAAGCTGTCCACATTGGCCTCTCTTTGGCAGTGAAAGATGCTCATCTACGCACATTTTGTCAGTTCCTCCAGTTATCTGCAACAAGTCTTCAGTCCTGGTGTAGCTTCTGAGCCACCCAGATCTTCCTGTAGCAAAAGAGAGTTCGTATGTCTTCTGTTTGGTTGGAGGGTTTGTTGTTCTGTTTTTCTAGTCTTGTTTTGGGGTGTTCTAGGTTGGATTTTGTTTGACTTGGTTCTGGCTCTAGATAATGTATGTTGCAACTCTCAGACCTTGATACCAGTTGCTTTCATGTTTGGGTTTTGTTTTTGTTTTTGTTTTTTCTTTTGTTGGACTATATCAGTGAACCGGACCTTTCTTTCCACCATCCAGCTGAAGCAAAACAACAAGGATGTCAGGCAAGAAGTGCAGTTTGCTTTCCAGCTAACTGGAAATGTATGAGAATCTTTAATGACCATTTCCTTGCCTTGAAATATTTTGAAACCTGGGCAATGAATAGACAGAATAGAGCCTAGCAAGCAGCAAGCGCCCAGTATGGGCTAATTGTTAAGTTGACGTTGTTACTCTCTGAACTATGCTTAATATTGAAAAGGAGCAAAAGAAAGATGAAGGGGGAAAATATTCTTGCAAGTGTGAATGCTTCAGATATTTAGCTACTATCTCAGTAGTGCCTGAAGTTCAGGAAGACACCCCACTGACAGTACTTTTAGGGCAGCCTCTGATCTCAGTTGCAGATGTGTATCCTGACTCTTACTCCATCATGTTTTTCCTAGAGCTCAGTTCCCCTTCTGAATTGGAGAGAGAGACCTGCAAGGTTCTCACGTGCAGTGTGACAGGAAATCTCCCACTTCATATGCTGATTCTTTGAATTCTGTGCAAAGTGCATGCGCCCACATGCTAAGGCACTTCAGTCGTGTCCAGCTCTTTGTGATTGTATGGATGTAGTCCTCCAAGCTCCTCTGTCCATGGGGATTCTCCAGGCAAGAGTACTGGAGTAGGTCACCATGCCCTCCTTCAGGGGATCTTGCCATGCCTTCAGGGGATATTCTTGACTCAAGGATCAAACCCACATCTCATGTCTCCTGCATTGGCAGGCGGGTTCTTTATCATTAGTGCCACCTGGGAAGCCCTCTGTGCAAAATGCATATTTAAAAACGAAGTGGCAATGTGTGGTCTGTTGAGTTCATCTTCAAGAAGCAGAAAGTCACAATTTCTCTTCCCACTGGAACACATGAACACCTTGTGTACAAGACTTGGTCACTTTCTATTCTGACCTCTGGATAAGGTGAAATGAGTAGAAGTGGTTTATTGGGCAGCTTGTTTCTAAACAAGCTTGCCAATGGGAACTGGAAGTTCTCTGATTCCTCTGAATTAAATTTTTGTATATGGTAGTTAAATAAATGATGATCTTGCAAATTTCAAAGTGTATGTTCATTTCAAGTTTTTCAAATCAGTACCTGGTAAATCAGAATACTCCATTATACAGAGTAACCAGTTATATTTACATCTATGGAGTGATGAGCTGGTTTATCTGTAGAATGAGATAATGAGATGCAGGCCAACTCCCAGAACATTGTCTCATTAATCCCATCAGGCACCTCCAAGACTGTGCCAAGACATTGTCTGAAATTTGGAGTCCAGTCCATTGTTATACTTCCTTCCTGCCTCTCAAGCTCATATTCTCCCAGCCTCTCCCTCCTTTTGTCCCCTAGCTACTTTTGTAATAATTAAAAGTATCAGGCTGATTCCTATCAATCAGTAGAGAGCTAATTGCCAGCTAGAGAATCATTGATATGTTTGAGGTAAGGCCACTAGAATACGCATTAGTTGTTTTGTATTAAAAATTTCCAGACTAATACTTTTTTGTCTTAAAGAATGGATACAGCTACAAAAAGGCAGCAATTTATTTCTTTATTAAAGCCAGACCTAGCTCTACTGTTTTATGATCCCATGAATCTTAGAACTTAATGTGGTATTTTTTTCACTACTCAGTTTCAAATTAACCGTATCATTGATATGGAAACACCACTAGTAAGAAGGATATTTGAATAGTGTTAAAACTAACTCAGCATAGGAAATCATTCATCCAGTCGGCAAATAATCATGAAGTACTATTTGCCAGGCACTTGTTTAGGTAGTAAGGAATAACAGAGGGTGAGACAAAAGCTCCATCCTGGATAGGTCATGTCAACGGAGTTTCCATGCTCTTGCCAAGTTATGCCTCACACCAGACATTCCCTGTTCTGTATCTCAGAACTCACTCTGTCTTGTTCGTTGGCATAAAGGTATTGAGGATATAGTCTTTTTCATGTCGGTAATGGTTCTACCTTTTCTTTGAATCTCATTCACATGTTAGTTACTTTCTATATATCCTTTGTAGTTACATGTTTTGAAATCTTATCTGTGCTCCATCCCTTTCAGGGCCAAAGGGAATATAGGGTCTCTTTGAAATCATGAGGATACCATGCAGAACAGTTATATTTACCTGTTTCTCATCAGTTATGTGATTTCTCACCAATTATGTGATTCTCACAGTTGCAAATATTTTTGTAATTTTAAAGAATGAAATATAACATTTTTGAAATGACAAAATTCTGCTGATAGAGAACATACGTGTGGTTGCCAGGGATTAGAATTGGGATGAATAACACAAAGAAGTTTTTCTGATAGCAGAACAATTCTGTATCCTGATTGTGGTGGTGACTGCACAGATCTCTATGTGAAATAAAATTTCATAGTTGTATACACCCTCCAAAAATGTGTGTGTGTATATGTGTGTAAAAATTAATGAAATCTAAATAACGTCTGTAGTTTAGTTAATATTATTGGATCAATGTCAGATTCCTGGTTTTGATAATGTACTATGGTCACATAAGACGTTTTGGGGGAAATTAAATAAGGGCACAGGTGAATTCTCTGTAATAATTTTGCAGCTGCTTGAGAGTCTAAAATTATTTCACAGTGAAAAGGCTTTTTTTTTTTTTCTTAATGGAGACATGTTATATAAGCAGATACATTTAAAGTTTAGGTGTGATGATTCTATATACTGGGAATATCTGGCCTTAGATATTGATGCCTCAGTAGCTAGAAACCTCATGGCTTCACATTAATTGTAAATGACTTAAATTTCTGATTGAGTTGAGGACATAGTATGCGTTTGTCTTATAAGGAAATATATTCCAGGAAAAGACTCTGGTGTTCTGTAAAAAAGGAAAAAAAAAAGTGCATCCTGACCTTATGTGTAACTCTGTTATCTGTTTGTTTATACAAATAACATTTGTGTAAATAGTTCAAAAGCTATTTGCTTAAAACTCCTGCTCAATCACCAGACCTGCTAAACAAGTAGAGGGCAGGAGACTGATTTAATTCTTTTCTTCTCCCCCTTTACTTTTGGTCTGGGTTCTATTTGATTGCAAGAGAAGAAATGAGAAATACTGTGAACCGTATCATCATAGATGGATAGCCTTGCTATGACTTGTGGAAGGTTGACGGCATCTGTCACTTTCTGATTTTTCTCTTTCTTTTCTCGTAGGATGCGTTGTTTCCCTTCCTTCTCCATCAGCAGGCCATGTGTGATGGTGTCACTGACATTCTCACTGTGTCTTCCCTCCTCCAGCTATCTTAATGACTTGGACCGCGTTGCCGACCCTGCCTACCTGCCTACGCAACAAGATGTGCTCAGAGTTCGAGTCCCCACCACAGGGATCATCGAATACCCCTTCGATTTACAAAGTGTCATTTTCAGGTAGTAACTGAGTCCATAAAATCCACTTCTGAGCTCTTATATCTAGGGCACATTGGTGAATATATATTGAAATCACGTCTAGACTTTAAAATAATAACACCTTTATACCAATTATTATCATTAGATACACAAATGGAGTAACGTGTCCCTGAGAGAGGAAGTAGAAGAAAAATGCATGAACAGGTTTCTTATTTCAGATAAGTCACTTAGAAATCAGTGAAATCAAAATAAGTTGTTTCAAAAATTTAAACTACCTGGTTTTGAAGATGCATTGATTAACCTAGCCTAAATTTACATAGGAAAATAGAATGAAAATTTATTAATTTCTCCTTCACTGCTGCTATTCTTTCTAGGTCTTCAGCAGAAGTAGTCTAATTTTTTTTAAGATGAGTAAAAATAAGACTGCTTTTATTTAACCTCTTATTACACATTCACTCAGATGTACTTTTAGTTTGAATACAAGCCACATGGTACATGGAGGAATGAAACCATGTGAATGTGCTTCTGGGTCTAAAAAGTTGAGTTACTTGGAAGAACCCAACCCATTTAAGGAAGCTACATAGAATACAGGGTTGTGAAGTGGGAGTTAATGTGACTTGTATAGTGTAACTCTGCCGTGTTACTCTGATAAGCAGGTCCTTCATCATTGCCTGCAAAGCACTGTGTGCTTTATTCTAATCAGTCTCAGCACCTGTGGTAGCATCTGGCCGCCATACAGTATGCTGTTAGACATATCCATAAAGAGGGTGACACTTTGGAAATAATTTCTGAGCATCATTTTTTTCATCAATAAAATGGTTACATTAGATGATCACTAAGGGTTCCTTATATCTTCAGCATTCTGGATTAAGTTTTGAGATCATAGCATTTAGAGATCTTTTATTTGAAACACCACATTTCCATCTGCTTCTAACCTTGTTAGAATATTTTCAGAAAACGTGTAGCATTTCATGGAGATTTTCATCTCCTCTTTGCTTTATGATTAGTGAAATCGGAAACCATGTCACTATTCCATTGTGGAAAGTTGTTTCCTTCATTTTGTGCACTAGCTTTTAAAGGACATTTTTTAGTACTTCAATAAAAGTAATGACAGAATAATAATTTCTTGCTACAATCAAAAGCATATTATAGAGCTTAGCATGACAGGATTTCGAGGAATGAGGATTTCATGTTAATGAACATATTATTCACTCAACACCAGAGAAGAGCTAGCATTTTAATTTTTATATAAGAATCTAGTTTTGATGTCTGAGAATCTAGTTTTGATGTCGTAGTTCATAGGTCTCCATGGATCCATTGTTTTGCCCCTCAAATATCTCTTTCATGAAACTTTTCAAAACAATCACTGGAACATCCTTGATTTCTTAATTTAGGTTTGACGCTGAGAGCCAGGAAGATACCAAGAACAACTACAGTTCTCAACAAACACTTTCAGAACCCTACTCTCAAACTTTTGAACCTAAAACTCTCATTTTCTGAAAATATTTATCTTGTAAACATTGTGTACATTTTAGTCAACAGTTTGAAGGAACTTAAATTCAATATTAAGTTCTGCTAGATATTTTCATGTGTACATTAGCGTTCAAGTTAATTGATGTCAGTTCCTGAGCAATGAGTTAGCACAGAGTTGATGTGTAAAAAACAAATTCTTGAAGTAACTCATATGGTGGCTTCTTACAGCATTTTAATTTTATACTCATGACTTCTAGCAGCATAGCAAGTTGATTTGCGCATAACACTTATTGCACCGAGTTATCGGCATGATTATACAAATTATTGTCAATATTGGAAGAAAAAAACGGCCTCAAACGCTTGAAGATCATTGGGGTTGTGTTTGCATTTACTTGAATATTGACACACTCATGTTGAAATGTATGGCATCTTACATCTTTTAAATGCCTTTGATTAACCTAGCCTAAATTTACATAGGAAAACAGAATGAAAATTTATTACTTTCTCCTTCACTACTGCTATTCTTTCTGGGTAATACTTCTAGCTTCTGGGTAACATTTCTAGCTTCCTTGAGAAATACATAAAGATCTTCATTCTCATTTTATAGGAAAAGAAACTGAAGACAGTATTTGCCATTAGAGGTGAACACAAATAAAACTCATTTTGTTTCTGACTCTTCTGTGCTTGGTCAAATAAAACACCCTTTTTGCTTGGCTTAGCACAGGATTTCTTTCTTTTCTTTCTTTTTTTTTTTTTACAAAGTCATAATTTTCATACATGCCAGGTAATCTTTTAATAACTACAATGATTTATTATGTGGAATGTCCTGGCTTTGATTTGGGTAAAAGAAAATTAATAGATGGTCAATAAATATTAATTGAATTGGCTTCGGTGACCATTCTCTTCAGAAAGTACATTTCTTAAGTTTATAACTAAAGCTATATTGATGCTTTTCTTTATGTGCTAGTAATATGAATGTTATTAACCTTGCAGAATGGTCGATGTAGGGGGCCAGAGGTCAGAGAGAAGAAAATGGATACACTGCTTTGAAAACGTCACCTCTATCATGTTTCTAGTAGCGCTTAGTGAATATGATCAAGTTCTCGTGGAGTCAGACAATGAGGTGAGTGCTCTGTGAACAGGCAATGGATTATCACTTTAATATCTGATACAAATAACTGATAGGGCTTGGGGTAAACTGACTTCATTGCTTTCTTGACTACTGATTTGAGAATTTTTTAAATAACCCTATTGTACCTCTCAGAACAATAAGGCGTTTGAGCAGGTCTGTGTGTTCAGGTCTAATTAGACTGTATTTGATACTTTTTACACTAGACAGAAGCTCTGAAAATGAAAATAACCAGGAAATCCCTAGGCTAACCATCACACTATTTTATAGCCTTCTTCCTGCAGGATGGAGCTAAGACTGTTGGAGTGAGTCAGCCTGTTTTGTTTTGTTTTCATTTTGTTTGAATCATTGTTTGTGTGAGGGGTGGGTCCCAAAGAATACTCAAAATCTCTCTTGGCAAATGGGAGTGATTTTGCAGCTGGGCTCTAAATCAGTTTGTTCTGGAGCCAAGAAGTGTCCTGGTGATGTGGCCTCTCTGCTCTTACAGAATTCTGGAGGCTATTGCATAACTTCATCTCTTCTAAGCACTGAGTGAATGAACAAGCAGCATCCTTGATAGGCCTGTCTGGAGAGCTGATTCAGGGTTGTCATCTCCCTATTGCATGAAATTCTAACAAGTATAAATAAGGATTTTTAGGATGATAAAGGCGCCATCATGAGTCAGAGTTGATTGTGGAGAATGATTAAGGGGCATATGAAGCTGTGACTGTGATCTGGAGTGCGGTGTGTGTGTTGGGGAAATGGAGAAGGCACCATTGTTTTCCTGCTAGAGGCAGAGTTTGTAGACTGACATGCCAATAGCAGGTGTTGAATATCATCCTAATAGGGTAGAAAATAAAGAGAAGGATGTGAGAAATACCCAGTAACTGATTGAAGTAAGATCTGGCATATTAAAATGTACTTCTGATTTTGTGCATTTTGGAGGTACACAAGAATTCTGGCTTCTTGGTCCTTTTAAATATTTTATTTTTCTTCAGGTGTTAGTATTTCCATTAAAATACAGACCCAGTCCTCCTTAGCATTTCTTTTGTTTATAGGATTGATAAAAAGGTTGATGAACAAATATCCCGTATGGAGATAAGTTACCAATTCATACATTGTTTCCTGGGTTACAAG
This sequence comes from Madoqua kirkii, assembly GCA_006408675.1. Taxonomy (NCBI): domain Eukaryota; kingdom Metazoa; phylum Chordata; class Mammalia; order Artiodactyla; family Bovidae; genus Madoqua; species Madoqua kirkii. Next base: position 273 of record SJYC01064066.1, on the reverse strand, counting down.
TATATGGCTTTTGAACCAAAAAAGTTCTTTTTTTTTTTTTTTATGTATATCTTGTTATTTAAGGGACTTCTTTTTAATAATGAGGTTTAATCACTATTTGCCTTCTGTAACACAAAATGCCTGCAAAGTATAAGATATATAAGAATTATCACACTTTTGAGTTAAGCAGTTGCCATCAGAATTTTAGCTATGGTATCTCAGTATGTATTTTTATTTTTGTATCTGTTTGTTATTCCATAATCTTTGGATATAATATTTTAAAGACATTACATA
>SJYC01064065.1:0-10552 GCA_006408675.1 Madoqua kirkii | reverse complement strand
ATATTTTATATAAGATAAATACATTATATTTATAAAGAAATATATTTTGTGATTTAATGCTAATGAGTTTACCACTTCAAAACTTGCAGCTTATCAGCTAATTCTAGCATTTAAATCCAGTTAAAGTTTCCACAGAATGAAAGTTTCCACAGTAACTTGCCATTTAATGTATAAGTACTTAATGTACATCTAAAAATATATCAGTTTCTTGATTCCTGTGCTGATGTCTTATGCTGCAAATTAAAATAATAAATCTATTACTAGTCATTAGGACTCCCTTATCACTTGTGCATACTTTTTAAGCCTACTTTGTAATTTTATGATGTTCTTTTCTCAAACATCAAGTCAAGTCTGATTGGTAGTACTAGAGATGGTCTTAAACATAATAAGAAAAAATAATATTGCTCATTAATATCTTCATCCATGTTATCCATAGTCATCACTGTTGGCAATTAGGAAACACTATCAAAAGTATTTTTAAATGTCAGGATGTAGTCCATTATCCTTTTTTGTTTTCCAGTTAGAATAATATGAGAAATGTCATTGCCTCTCTACTTTCTTAAATCTTTAAGAAAACTCAGAACTATCGAATTATACTTTCCCCACATTTTTAGGGTTTGGGAAACAAAGCTGGAATAAACTCCTAAGACGTTTTGTTCTTTTGAAATCTGATGTTCATAACTCCTAATCCAAAGCAGACTTTGTTGTACTTCCCTTGATATATATTCATGAGAAAAACGTGGGAATGGATGCTGACAGTTGCCTTTTTATCTTGGGGAACTGTGGAAAATGCATTGCAGACCACTAGCAGAAGCAGTTAAAGGACGTATTTTATTTTAGGTTATTGCTTTGGCTTATAATATTTTAAAACTTTATGTATTAGTCCTCAGAATTTTTATGTAGATATGCTTTTGTCTGTCTAGATTCTGTCTTCTAAGCGTTTGGGGAATTAATTTCTTTATTTTTTTTCTCCAAAGAAGGAAATATGTGGTCAAACAGTGAGTGAGCATAATCACGGTTGTAGAGCTGTGTTGATTTCCATATTCCTTTTGCTGTCTTGGTTTCCCTGTGATAGCATACCAGCATGGAGCCAGCTATTCTGCTGTAATCCTTTCACATGTACATTAATTATTTCAGTGTCCCTGAAAGCCCAAGAAGCACAATAAAGCATTTGCATAACACAGTTCAGGTCATCAGCGTGTATCCAAATTCCATCTTTTAATCCTGTTTTTGTGGTTCTCTGTTATGTGAATGTCTGCACACTAAAACATTGTTGTTTCTCAGATACTGACTCAGGGACTGTCTTATATACCAAGCTTTTTAATAGAATCACAAAAACTCAGACTCTTTCTCTAACACTTCTTTTTTGAATGTATGCTTCTCGGTTCAGTTCAGTCGCTCAGTCGTGTCCAACTCTTTACAACCCCATGGACCACAGCACTCCAGGCCTCCTTGTCCATCGAGTCGGTGATGCCATCCAACCATCTCATCCTCTGTCATCCCTGCTTCTCCTGCCCTCAATGTTTCTCAGCATCAGGGTCTTTTCAGATGAGTCAGCTCTTCGCGTGAGGTGGTCAAAGTATCGGAGTTTCATCTTTAACATCAGTCCTTCCAATGAACACCCAGGACTGATCTCCTTTAGGATGGACTGGTTGGACCTCCTTGCTGTCCAAGGAACTCTCAAGAGTCTTCTCCAACAACACAGTTCAAAAGCATCAGTTCTTCTGCTCTCAGCTTACTTTATAGATTAAATTTTTCTTTACAAATTTTTTCATATTTATATAAAGTCTATAAATGAAGCCATTTTGAAATTATTCAGCTGCAGCCAAAGCCTGAACATTTTCTTTGAAAGTGAGAAGCACATTCTTTGTTCTACTCTGAAAACTCCAAGTGAAGTTTGGGAATTTTTCTCAGATAAAATTCAGCTCTAGGAGGAGGAAACGGACTAAAATTTGGGACGAAACCTAAACTCCATAAGAGCTTAAGTTAAGGTATCCAGTCTTGGTGGGATTGGTTCTGCTGTCACCTCAGTCTAGCCCTCCTTTATCCACTCTCAATCAAATTATGAAGTCAGAAACTGCATCTTGCTCCTCAGTCATTAGTATAGTTATCTCTGAGTCGTGGCCTGATTAATAGGAATATTCCTGAAAGATGTCCTACTTAAAAAAAAAAAAAATTTCCCATTTCCTCATTCCTTTGTTCACTTTCAGCCACTTGTTTCTTTTCTAAACTCCATCGCACACTCTTTTCACTCCCTGGCATTTATGTTTGCTCATTATTTTGCTCCTTCTTAATTTCTTTGTTCTCAATGCTTGAAGGGAGCCAGGAGGAAGTGTTCTGACCACCATTTATGAGTCTGAACCAGAGGCCTGCACTTGGTGCTGGTAAGGGTGTGGGGAAGCAGATACACAGGGATACTTTTTGTGTGGATGTATATTGCAGATCTTTTAAAGACTTTACATGGAACCTGTATTAGTATAATCTCTGAAATAGTTTTTTTATTAATTATATGGAAAATATTGTAAAATACTGTACTTGGTGTAATCTGATTTCTGTAACTGCAACAAATTGCATATATATGTAAGTATTATATAGAGAAGGTTATTAGCATCCACTCCTTCCCCTGAAAAAAGAAAGGAAATAGAAGATTTTCTACCAAGACCAAAGTGTAAACAGTGATTGTCACTGTTGCTAGGTGATAGCTTTACAAATAAGTAAAATGATAATTTTTTTAAGTCAAATAAAGTAAGACATTAGATTGGAGCTTTAGTTCTGCTGTCTACCAACTTTGTTCATTTTTCTTTTGAATTATGTTTGTTTGTTTGTTTTTACTAATTTGTGGAAGTTGCTTATATTCTTGGATTTGAGCCTTTTGTTATGCGTATTTCCAATGTCTTATTCTACTCTGCAGCTTGCCATCTATTCTCTTAATGATATCTTTTGATCAACAGAAATTATAAACTTTAATATAATAAATATATATTAGATTTTTCCTTTATACTAATATTATATGCCTCTCTCTGTGTGTATATATGCTTGTATGTGTGTACATAATCACATACACACAGTAGGATGAAATAAATCACTTAAAAAATCTGGTTGAAAAAACAGTAGGGATTGGAGAGAGATTAAGAATTGAAATAAAACCACAAAATTAGGTACCTTTCCAGTGGTAGTCCATAGATTTAGTTAGGTGTCTCTTGCTGCTGCTGCTACTGCTGCTAAGTCGCTTCAGTCGTCTCTGACTCCGTGCGACCCCATAGACGCAGCCTACTAGGCTCCTCTGTCCCTGGGATTCTCCAGGCAAGAACACTGGAGTGGGTTGCCGTTTCCTTCTCCAGTGCGTGAAAGTGAAACCACTCAGTCGTGTCCGACTCTTAGTGACCCCATGGACTGCAGCCTACCAGGCTCCTTCGTCCATGGGATTTTCCAGGCCAGAGTACTGGAGTGGGTTGCCATTGCCTTCTCTGCAAGTGTCTCTTAGTAACCAATAAAAGGAAGTAATCATAGTCTGTTACAGGGTTCACTTTGTCTATTTAAAACAATAAAGTTTCTCCTGGTACAGAGCCCTCCAAGTGACTGTTCCTGCAAGTTTGTTTGTACAGAGATGCCGCAGGAGGTTGTAAATTGTATCTGTGATAATACTCTTCCAGGAAACCAAATATCAGAATTCCTAAGGCCAGTTTATCTCAGTGTAAGTCAGTGTTGTAACATCAAAGTTTGTGACAGGCCAGTAACATGAAGTCTAAATACACAGCCTGATGTAAGAATAAAACAAAGAATGGTCAGGGAAGTAAATTTTGTTTACCTTTGTTTTTATAAACTATTTCAGTGATACTGCTGCTGCTAAGTCACTTCAGTCATGTCCGACTCTGTGCAGCCCCATAGATGGCAGCCCACCAGGCTCCCCCGTCCCTGGGATTCTCCAAGCAAGAACACTGGAGTGGGTTGCCATTTCCTTCTCCAATGCATGAAAGTGAAAAGTGAAAGTGAAGTCGCTGAGTTGTGTACAACTCGTTGCGACCCCATGGACTGAGCCTACCAGGCTCCTCCATCCATAGGATTTTCCAGGCAAGAGTACTGGAGTGGGGCGCCATCGCCTTCTCCAATTACAGGAGACTGTAAAATTCTCCATGTGTGTTTTGTCTTTTCACTTTATATTAGAGAAGAATTTTAATCATAATATGGTCAACTCACCCTTTGCTTTTACTGATCATATTATTTCATTTTCTTTAGGAATTAACTTTATCCCATAGAATATGATGATTTATCCCATTGAATATGATGAATACAAGCTGTGTATTTAGACTTCATGTTGCAGAAATTAAGTTTATCTCATAGAATTGATGATATATCCCATATTTTCTAGTAAAATTTAAAAGATTTTTGCTTTTCCTAGGTTTTTTATATACCTCCAGTTGATTTTTGTGTGTGATAGGAAGTAAAGATTCGATATACTCTTGCCATATTTCTGTTCAGTTGATCCAGTGTCACTTAAGGAATGATAAACTCCATCACCCATATCCACTGATGTTTTCTTACCTTTTTAATTATTGAAAGATACACATATATGTAAAGAAAAGTACACAAATTTTAAAAATGTACTGCATATTAGTTTATCACAAAGCATCTGTGTGTCCAAACCCCTGTCAAGAAATAGACCATTGCTTTTTGCAAGACCACCACAGCCCTGCTAGTGCCTCTCCCCCAGCAGGTAACCACTGTTCTGTTACGTCTTCTTTGCTTTTCTCTTTAGTCTTAACGCTTTAATATGTGTCACTGAACACTACAGTTTTTACTAGTGTTTAACTTTTATACAAAAGGAATCAAATAGTGTGCTCTCTGACCATTCTACTAAGCATAGACTTTCTGTGTGTTTCCAATAGGGGAATATTACAAATCATGCTACTGTGAATATTCCTGTAAAAGTCTCTTTGTGTACCTTGGCTTACATTTCTGTTGCCTATCTACCTAGGAGTAGAATTGAAGGCACCTAGGGAATGCATATCTTCAACTTCAGTAGATAAGGCGAAAGTATTTTCCAAAGTGAATGAACCAATTTACAGCCCCACCAGCCATGCCTGGAAGTCTGTCGCTTCCCATCTTTGCCAACTCTTGATGTCGTCGTGTTAGCCCTTTTGGTGGCTGTAGACCTGAGCTGTAGTGCATGCAGGGGCCTCTCTCATTGTACATACCCTCACTCCTAGTGCATAGCCTGCAAGATCCCTGATGGTTCACTGAGCCTCATCCCTTGACGTCTCTCAGCTGCCATTTCCAGAATCAGCAAATAACTCCTTGGGAAAGTAGCCCCCAAACCTGGGCTCATTCCTCCAGACTTGTCCCTCCCCAAATCCTGACCTGTGTTTCTTCACTACTTTGTAGCTCTCCAAGGATGTTAAGCAGATGTTTTTTGTTTTCGTTTTTGTCAGCTCTTTCAATGGTCTCCTTCACACTGATATTAGTGACATAGGAGATGTGCATCAAGTTTTATTACAGGCCTGAGTCTTCCTCTGGGCCCTCTATTTGATCTCTTTACTTCTCCTATAGCACTATAAAAGTTATAAAAGCACTAGTTTATATATCTAGAGCATCAAATCTACCTATCTCGTTGTTCTTCAGAATTGTCTTGGGTATTCTTGGTCTTTTGGTCTTTCACTTGAATTTTAAGATCGGCCTATCAAATTCCAAAACACAAATTTGATTGGGACTTTAATAAACGTATAGGTAAATTTGAGGTTTGTTTCTCAACTTTATTAAATATCACATCCATAAATGTGACACTGTATAGCTCACCGTTTATTGTTTAGAATGCTGCTTTTGTCATTGAAGTGGCCGATTTTTATAAATGTTCCATATGTGCTTGAAATTGTGATTTCTTATTTTGCAGTGCAAAGTTCTAACATTATATATGTTAAAACCATTCCATCCCCACTTTCCCAGGGTACTGTTTTGACTTCTAACATTGTAGATTAATTTTGCCTATTTTGAATTTCATATAAATGAAAGTAAATTCTTTTGTGTTACCTTCTTGTGTTCAGAATGAGTTTATTAGATAAATCCATGTTGTGTGTAGCTGCAGTTTTTCATTTTGATTACTGTATATTATTCAGTTGAATGAATATATCGCATTTATCTTTCCATCCTATTTTTGATGAATATCTAAGTGGTTTTCTCTTTGGGACTGTTGCAAATAATGGTAATGAATAATCTTCTCATATTTTTATCTTACATATGCCTCATTGTTTCTTGGATAGAAGTAGAAGTAATCATTCACAAGCAATGTATATGTTCAACTGTACTAGATACTGCCTGTATTCATTTCCTAGGGCTGCTATAACAAATCACCATGGATTTGGTGGGTTACAACCAGAGACATTTACTAGCTCATAATTCTGGAGATTAGAAGTCTAAAGTCAATGTATCAGCAGGCTGAAATCCCTCTGAAGACTATAGGGAGGATCCCTTTTTTTTCTCATCCTGTCTCTGCCTATCTTCACATGGCCTTCTCTTCTATGTCTGTGTCTTCTCTGCTGTCTTATAAGGACGCTTGTCATTGGCTTTAGGGCCTAGTAGATAATCCAAAATGATCTCAAGATCCTTAACTTCATTATAGTCACAGAATTTTTTTCCAAATCAGGTTGCCTTCACAGGTTCTAAGGGATACAACATGTCAGCAGGCTGAAATCCCTCTGAAGGCTATAGGGAGGATCCCTTTTTTTTCTCATCCTGTCTCTGCCTATCTTCACATGGCCTTCTCTTCTATGTCTGTGTCTTCTCTGCTGTCTTATAAGGACGCTTGTCATTGGCTTTAGGGCCTAGTAGATAATCCAAAATGATCTCAAGATCCTTAACTTCATTATAGTCACAGAATTTTTTTCCAAATCAGGTTGCCTTCACAGGTTCTAAGGGATACAACATGAACATACCTTTTGAGGGGTATGCTTACGCTACCAGTTTGAACTTTGAAAACAGCAGTATATGTGTGTTCCAGTTGATCAGTATCCTTGCCAGCATAGATATATATTGTCAACTTTTTAACTATAGTCATTATATTAGGTGTGTAGTAGCATCTCTTTGTAGTATCAGTTTGCATTTCCCTGATTATAATGAGGTTGAGTTCTTTGTATATTTCTTTACAATTGTATGTTCTCTTTTCGAAGGGCCTATTCACTTCTGTTAGTGGTTTTGTATTGATCTGCCTTTTTGGAAAAATATTAACACAGTTATTTTTATATTCTTTTTTTTCTTTTTATATTCTTGATACAAGTTCTTTGTAAGTTATCTGTATTGCAAGTAACTTCTGCTACTCATTGACTTGCTTTTTTATGTCCTTAAATAATGTTTTAGTGTGGTTTAGTGTTTTAATAATGTTTAGTAATAATGTTTAGTGTTTTAGTGTGGTTCATTCTATTGGTCTTTAGAATTTTTCCTTTACATATCCTCCATAAGGAATCTTTCCTCCCAATTGTAGTGCATAGCATGTATATTTTGGAATTGGACTTTCTAACATGACATTTGCTGTAATTTTTTTGTTTTTTTGAATGCTACCTGTACAGTTCCACCTTTATTTTTTGATTCTGTGTTGTCATTCATTCACTTATTCACGTCCTACTCTGGGACCCCATGGACTGCAGTACCCCAGGCTTCCCTTTCCTTCCCTTCATCTCCCGGTTTGCTCAAACTCATGTCCATTGAGTCAGTGATGCCATCCAACCATCTCATCCTCTGTGAAACACTGGAGAAAATTTAAATAATTTAATATAAATTAAACTTTTATTTTAAGATATATATATTTCTTTAGGTAAAATTTACATACACTGTAGGGTAATTTGATATATAATACACAATCTTGTGTTATTAAAAATATATTTTGTATAGCTTGGTTGACTCATAAAAGTATACAGAAATGAATCCCTGAAAAAAAGGGAAATAAAGATAAAAAATGCCCTCTCACTTTGGGGGTGAGAAAATAAAGCCGTCTGAAAAATAATATGTATATTCCCCTCCCCCAACTTAGTTTTTTTCTTTCCTCTAATAGCCCACTTTGGTCATAAACTTGTCTATTTTTTAAATTCCACACTTTTATGTTTGAGACTTTGTTATTATGTACATTATAAGTGAAATTTTAATTTTTCCTGTTGATTTATCCTTATTGTCATCAAGAAGATGACAGAAATGCTCTTTGCTGAAATAAAGCAGCTATGCAAGAGCAAACCAGAAGCGCTAGTGTCCTTTTCTTCAGCCTAGGTGAGTCTACCAAAGACGCTCAGTGTTTTTTTTTTGTAAGAGGTGGGGACTGAGCAGTAGGAAGCCAGTTGGTGGCAGCATCCGGGCGAGGGCAGCGATGGGCACATGAGAGAGATTTGTTAAACTGGTGACTCACTTGGGAGGGAAAGAATATGTCAGAAGCAGAGTCCAGCCAAATAGGAAGTAGAAAAGATTAAGGGGCTTCCTTGGTGGCTCAGATGGTAAAGAATCTGCCTACAGTGCAGGAGACCAGGGTTTGATCCCTGGGTCAGGAAGATCCCCTGGAGAAGGGAATGGCTACCCACGCCAATATTCTTGCCTGGAATCTCCCACAGACAGAGGAGCCTGGCAGGCTACAGTCCACGGAGTCACCAAGAGTTGAATTCAACTGATTCTGGGAGGGACTGGGGGCAGGAGGAGAAGGGGGCGACAGAGGATGAGATGGCTGGATGGCTCACTGACTCGATGGACATGAGTTTCAGTGAACTCTGGGAGTTGGTGATGGACAAGGAGGCCTGGCGTGCTGCGATTCATGGGGTCGCAAAGAGTCGGACACGACTGAGCGACTGAACTGTACTGAACTGGAGCCATTAAACCAAGTAAACATCCTATTAAAATTTAATTCATAAAACATCAATTTGCTATTTTAAAATATACACATCACTGGATTTTAGTGTTTTAACTGAATTGGACAAAATCACCCTTACATAATTATTTTTTATATATATAAAGACACTGGGGTTTCTTTTAGAGCAGCTTTAGGTCCGCAGAAAAATTGAGGAAACAGTACAGCTATTTTCCCCACTCATGAGCAGCTTTTCCCATTGTCTTCATCCTCTAGCAACAATCAGTGAATCTACATTGAAACTTGACCAAAGTCCATAGTTCACTTCAGGATTCACTCTTTCTGTTCTACAGCCTATGGATTTTGAAATATGTATTGATACAGTGACATGTATTCACCATTGTGCTGTCACATAGAACAGTTTTACTAGTCTCAAATCCTCTGTGCTCTGCCTCTTCATCCTTCCTCTCTCCCTCCCGCCTGCTCACCAGCAGCTACTGTTCTTTTCACTGTCTTCAGTAAATGTCATGAAGTTGGGATTATACAGTATGTAGACTTATCATATTGGCTCCTGTTACTTAGTAAAATGCATTTAAGGTTCCCAATGACACCCCACTCCAGTACTCTTGCCTGGAAAATCCCATGGATGGGAGAGCCTGGTAGACTGCCGTCTATGGGGTCACACAGAGTCGGACATAACTGAGCACCCTCACTTTCACTTTTCACTTTCACGCATTGGAGACGGAAACAGCAACCCTCTCCAGTGTTCTTGCTTGGAGAATCCCAGGGACAGGGGAGCCTGGTAGGCTGCCGTCTATGGGGTCGCACAGAGTCAGACAGGATTAGCGCCTTAACAGCAGCAACATGTCTTTTTATGGCTTTCTTTTAGTGCTGAATACTATTCCATTGTCTGAATGTACTATAGTGTATTAATCTATTCACCTGCAGAAGCACATCTTAGTTGCTTCCAAGTTTTAGCAATTACGAATAAGGCTGCTATCAACATCCATGTCCAGGTTTTTGTGTGAACCTAAGTTATCATCTCCTTTGGGTAAATACCAATGAGTGCAATTTACTGGATCATATGATAAGAGTATGTTGTTATGTTAAAAAAAAGAAAAGAAAAAAACTGTGTTCCAAAACTGCAATACCATTTTGCATCTCCAGTAGCATTTTATGAAAACTGTTGCTCCACATCCTCTCTGACACTAGATGCTGGCAGTGTTCCAGATTTGGGCCATTTTAATGAGTATGTAGAGATATTTCTTTAATTAGCATTTCCTAACGGCCTGTAATATGGAGCATCTTTTCATAAGCTTGCTTGTCATCTGTTGGTGAGTTGTTTGATTAGATATTTGGCCCATTTTTTTTTCTCATTGTTAGTTTTCTTACTATTGAATTTTAAGAGTTCTTTGTATATTTTGGATAACGCTCTTTATCCTTTACATCTTTTGTAGATAGTTTCTCCCAGTCTGTAGTTTTTCTTATTATTTTTACATTGTTTTTTTGCAGAGTAGTCTTTAATCTTAACATAGTCTAGATTATCAATTATTTTTTTCATAAATTGTGCCTTTGGTGTTATAGCTTAAAACATCATTGCGATACCAAAGTCATCTAGATTTTATCCTATGGTTTCAAAGTTTTGCATTTTACTTTCAGGTTTATGATCAATTTTTTAGTTAATTTTTGTGAAAGATCTATGCTTAGAGACCTTTTTTTAAAATGAATGGATGTCCAGTC
>SJYC01064063.1:0-18149 GCA_006408675.1 Madoqua kirkii | reverse complement strand
TTTTTTTTTAAATAATGTTATTTTGAATTTATTTTTTACATCAATATATAATGAACAACTTTCTATGTGGTATTAATTATACATCCATAATATCATTTTAATATCTAAAATAATATTCTTTAAAGATGCAGTCTAATTTGTTTCACCAGTCTTCTACTTTTGGATAATTTAGTTCTCAATTATTTACAGTTTTATACAATGTTGTGATGGATTATTTTCTCCAGAAAAATAGCACATTTGATGGAATTCTAGACTCAGTATTTAATAGGAGGTCCGAATTGCATGAAATTTTCTTCAAAGAGATTAGATTAAGACTCTGTCTGAGGCAAGAATAGCCATCATTGTTTACATTTTTTCTGCTGCCTTAGTTAAATCTGCTACAGTGACATCACTAGTATGTTCTTATCAATGAAGTGATGAAATGAATGAGAGCAATATTTTATTTTTTGAATTGCCAGTTCATGCGATGTGAATTGTCACTTTCAGAAAGGAATAAGGGAACAGAGATTTCTTTTTAGGAACATTAGAAGACAGTCCTTTAAGGGGCAACAGGAAAGTAGGAAGTAAACAGAGTCCTGGTTTGAATTGCAGCTACACCCATTTCAGGCTGTGTAATGTTCTTGTTTTGTTTTGTTTTTACCTTTATATTTTATATTAAAGTATCGCCGGAGTATATTAATATCCCTGTGCCTCCCTTTTAATGCACACAATAAGGATGCTATTTGTCTCAGTGTTATGAGGATTATTAAAATAAGTAATATGTAGACTAATTGGAGCACATAGCTGTCCATTTGGCAAATGATGATTCATATTATTGATAATTTTAATGGTAAAAGAAATGCTGTTATAAGTTTCATTTCTAAACATCAGCATCTGTGGCTAATTCAGTAGAGATGAGTTCTTCAAAAGAACTCTAATTTGACATTTATGCCTTATAGCTAGAGTAGTAGACCTAATTAATATTTGTTCAATAAGATAAAAACATGATAAAAAGTGTTATTTGTGCACATGCTAAAAAAAAAGGCAGCTTTTTTTTTTTAAGAAAATTCCTTTAAGAACAGAAGGAAAGGATTTTTTAATATGCATTAATAAAGGAGCTGAAGTCAATATGCTTTTAAGATACAGCTGTTCATATTCATAACTTGTTATCTGCTTACATGTTTTGCTTATCATAGTGTTTATGTTAGTACTTTGGAATTAAAGAGAGAAATTCTCATAAACTTACTCAAGCACATAGTGGTTCATGCAGCTGGGAAGCTGCCTTCCAGATTCCTTGAACCAGGAATTTAGTTGGTAATCTCTCTTTTCTCCTCCTCACACAATCCCAAATCACATCTTCCCAGTTTAGCAACCCAACAGAAAATGGAGTTTCCACTCCAACTCAGAACTGAAAGTGTCAAGGAGGGGCCGATTGGATTTCCAAAAGGCGGGGCGTGTGGAGGAGAACACATCTGGCAGGGAAAAGAGAAAAACAGTAGCCACTGTAACAGTGCTTCCAAACTGTGATCTCAGTACAGTGAGTTGGAACTGTTACTGTTGTGAATCCCATATGGTAAGTCTTGAGCAGTCTCATTAAAAAATTATATTTTAAAGAGAAATTTAAATGAAATCATACATAAGCTGTCAAAGAATGTCACCGTCAGGAGAATGATTGTCTCGTGAAACTTCAATTTCTGTCGTATCTCTGGGTGTGTGTGTGTTTGTGTGTTTGGACCAAGTGCAATGTAAACTTTAGACTGCAATTTAGAAGGATTCCAGGTCTGCATTGCACAATGCTCTTCACTGGCAAGTCATTGTCATCTGTGGGAAGGTGATCTGCTTGTTGCTGGGATCTTCATCTCCATTAGGAAGAACAGCAAGTTCGGAGTAGGCATGTGGGAAATAGTTGCCTCCCAACCTCCCAGTTAACAAAGTTGGGTTTGGGTTTGTTTTTGATTTGAGAGTCTGGGGACATATTTTCTCCTGTGGCTCAGATTAAGGTCAAACTATCAGAAACTGCTGCAACCGTAAATTCCATTTGGTTTGTATGTTTTAACTTACAGAGTCTTCCAGTGACGGGACCAGCTTCCCAGGTTGTTCAAGCACATGCAGTCACACAGGGCCTCACTCTCGGTTTAATGCTCTGATGTCACCATATTAGTTTCTGAATGTGGGCCACACATTTGTTGTTTTGCACTGGGCTCTGTAAATTACATAGCCAGTCCCGTCCACTAAACACTGAATCAGAGGAATCAGTAGTTCAAGTCAGTTTTGTCCCTCCCAGAAGAATGTAGATATCCTTCCCGCTCACTTGTGCTCATGGGGCATGTGATACTGACAAGAGGAATATATCTTTAATTCTCTGTTTTGTTTCACCTGGTGCCTCTTAGTTTTCTTTTTTTTTTTTAAATAATGACACTAAACACGTTCTTTCTGATTAATTTTCAGCATGTTAATGCATACCATAATTAGCAGCTGGTTTCCTGCCTCACTTCCCCAGCGGTGCCAGGCTGACCTGCCCAACAAACTCAGGCTAAACTAATCCTTGAATCTGTGGCAGCCCAAGCTTATGTTTAGTGTATGCCCTATTTCTCCCCATCCCTTCACTGGCCCCGCATCCTTTAAGCAGGCTGTCAACTTACTGAAAAGAAAGAGACAGCATCAGATTTAAAAGGCCTTTCACACATGCTGTGTATTCATTAAACTGAGTTTTTAACAGGTATGTTCAGGTACCAGAGTACTTCTCGGCTCATCTTACGATTGTCCAGGAAACTAGGTTAATGGCTAGATCCAGTCCACTGCTGACACTTCCCTGCCAAGAAAACCCCCACTAATTAAAAACAATACAGGAAACGGGTGAAGCATGTTTTATTTTTCATAACTTGAAAAATAAAAATCTTAAAAGTTCTTCTCCCTTTGCTTTGTGATTGAATGTCCAGATTACCCAGTGCCCAGTGAGAGTCCCATTGGCACAGATGTAAAACATATATAATCTTTTGTTTTGATTCGGATTCACTACAGTGACCAGAGGTTCCATGCCTTAAGTTGCTTTCCTACTGAGAAAGAAGGTCTTGCCTGAGATCTTGCTCTGGAATTTGTCAAACCAAAAGGAAAAGCTCCTAAAAGCCAAAAGCCAAAAACTTCCTGAAGTTGGAGCAGGAGTTTAGTGCGGTTTGAGCCATCAGCTCAATGATTCACAGGTTGGAATTTCAGACGCTACCTCACACTGAAGTGAGCTCTTTCAAAGGGAAAGACAGTCAGAGGAAAGAACCAGGGGGAGGAGGTCTTTTCTGACAAAAGCCTGTTGTTGACACTAATAATGAGTTCCCTGTTTGTTTTTTTTTAATCAGGCAGGCTCTGGTCTCTGGTTTCATTTGAGATTGTGTTTTGGGGGTCTTGGCATGTGAAGAGAAATGTTTACCTGCCTTTCCACAAATCCTCCAGGCAACAAGCAGATTATAAATGAACCAACATCTAGTTAAATAAAACTCATACCTTCTTATTGGACCTTATGCCTGCCTGGGGATGGCTGTGTAAAGGTTGAGGGGAGTTTGCAGTTTCTTCTCTCCCCTTGCTGTGTTGTGTGGCAGATTTCTTCCTGTTGAGTGGTGTAATGTACGGTGCTACTCCAGTGGGGTACAGGGAACAAAGGCCAGCTTTTCTCCCTGCCTTCCAGGGCAACACAGGCCCTTGTTTTCAAAAGCTGTAACCTCAGGACTTCCCTGGAGATTAAAAATCCACCTTACAATGCTGGGGAAGTAGGTTCCATCCCTGGTTGGAAAACCACGATTCCACATGCCACAGGGCAGCTAAACCTGAGCACCGTAGCAGAGATCCCATGTGCCACAACTAAGACCCAATACAGCCAAATTAATTAAAAACAAAAGGTGCAGCCTCAAAACATTAAAACATGAATTATCTGTATTAGAGGATATTGTAGGGCTTATTCTCTTCCAGAAGGAACCAGATGGAGGTCAGGGGGGATTGTTACTTCAAAACTTCATAGTCTTGATTGAATATTCATGATGGGTTGAAGAGGGATGAAGAAGGTGGAAGGTTTTGCACATGAGATCTCATGAAAATAGTCCAATTTGAGATCTATATTGTTCTTTCTCCTTTAAGCAGTTTTGTCATCTTAAAAGGAGAGACTTCTCCTTAGACATTAATATTCTCATTCCATTTTATCAAATTGCACTGGAAGGCCCTTGTGGAAATCTGACAAGAGTTACTGTCATTGTTTCACTTTTGAGCAGTTAATCCTGAATCCTGGTGTGTGTCATTTTCTAATAGTTCTATGTAGATCTGAATTCATTAGGGAGAATATAAGTTTCTTGGCAAGAATAGCTAGTGATGCCTATTGGTAGAGCAGCTGACCACCTACATGGGACATTTACGGCAGTGGCAGTACGACAGGGTTGCGGGGGAGACTCTTTGCTCCCCAGGGAACATTTGCCAATGTTAGAGACGTTTTTAGGTCTTACAGTTAGGGGAGTACCGCTGGCATCTGAGTGGGAAAGGTCAGGGTTCTGCTCAGCATCCTGCAATGCAGAGGACAGCCCCTCAGCATGAAGAATATCCTGCCCCAAATGTCAATAGGGCTGAGGTTGGAAAACACAGCTTTAAAGGAGCCCAGGGAGCCACCATACCTTTCCCCTAGTTCATCCCCTTGCCAGCTCACTGAATCAAGGATTCCCAAGTTAGAGGTCCCTACCTTTGGCCTGTGTCAGACCTCATTGAAATGGCAAAACACAGCAGGCTTCCCCTGGCGTTGTATATTAGGGCTATGTCAATTGCCCAAGATCTCTTCCCAAAGGTAGATTTTGTAGAGAAGGATGAAGTACAGGAGCACAGAGAGTATTTCAGAAGGGAAAGGCACTGGAAAGGCCTTACAAGTACTCAAAGTTTATTAATTTTGCTAAGGACAGCCATTTTTTGTAAACTGCCCCTGCCATGGGCCCCATGCAGCCACCTCATTGAAAACGAGAGCACAGGGTATTCACATAGAGGCAGTCACTCTTTATGGAGTGCTGGTCCGCTCCCGCAGAAGCAGTTCCAGCTGTCACTGGCTTACAACCCCTCCTCCCTTGGGCTGCAGACCATGGCAGCAAAACCACATAACCAGCACCCTGGCATCTGAGTGGCATGGTCTGTGTGCCCCTGGTGCTGAACCCAGCCTGAAACCGAGTGTTTGTGCAGTTAACACCTCTTCCTTCTGGATCACTCTCAGAGAAAGGGATCACTCTCAGAGAAAGTCAGGGACACTCGAAAGTCTCATCAAATATGCCTTATTTATTAGTCAACAATCACAAGAGACTGACTTCCCTGGTGGCTCAGATGATAAAGAATCTGCCTGCAGTGCTGGAGACCCAGGTTCGATCCTTGGGTCAGAAGGAGCCCCTGGAGAAGGGAATGGCAACCAGCTCTAGTCTTCTTGCCTGGATAACTCCACAGAGAAACCTGGCAGGCTACAGTCCGTGGGGTCACAAAGAGTCAGCACAACTGAGCGACTAACACTTTCACAAGGGACAATGATGGTTATTTTCTTTCTCCCAAATTCTTAAAAGTATACCTTCCTCTTTTGAAAGTGTTCCAACAGTTATCAAGAAAAATTCACTCTCTCCTATGTATTTTGAGTTAATGGTAAAAGAACTAGGAGAGTTTTAAAATAAAGTTTTAAGGAAACAAGAGTTTTTCTTTAAAAACAGTCTTCATTTTTTTGCTTCTTCCTGATAACCAATTTTTTTACATATAGTTTCCCACTTTTTAGGTGTGTAGTTCAGTGGTATTAAGAACATTTACACTGTTGTACAGCCATCAGTCCACCATCCTTCTCCAGAATTTTTTCTTTGTAAACAAGCTGAACCCATTACTAGCTCTCACTTCCCCTCCCCCACCCCACCCCGATGACTGTTACACTGTTTGTCTCTAGACATTTGACTACTCTTGGTATTTCATAAGTGAAACTGAAATTGAAACTCACTCATTTGTGTCCGACTCTTTGCAGCCCCATGGACTGTAGTCCATGGACTTCTCTAGGCCAGAATACTTGAGTGGGTAGCCTTTCCCTTCTCCAGGGGATCTACCCAACCCAAGGATTGATCCCAGGTCTCCCGCATTGCAGGCGGATTCTTTACCAGCTGAGCCACAAGGGAAGCCCCAAAATGTTGAAGTGGGTAGCCTATCCATCTTCCCAACCCAGGAATCAAACTGGGTAAATTTGCAGGCAAATTCTTTACTAACTGAGCTATCAGTGAAGCCCATTTCATAAGTGGAATCATACATTATTTGTCCTTTTTTGACTGACATATTTGGCTTAGCATAATGTCTTCAAGGATCGTCCATGTAGTATACATCACAGTTTCCTTCCATTTTGAGGCTGAATAATACTTCACTGTATGTATGACCCTTTGGACTATAACCCACCAAGCTCCTCTGTCCATGGAATTCTCCAGGCAAGAATATTGGAGTGAGTTGCCATTTCCTTATCCAGGGGATCTTCCCAACCCAGGGATCAAAGTCAGGTCTCCCGCACTGCAGGCAGACTCTTTACCAACTGAGCCACCAGGGAAGCCACTGTGTGTATACACCACATTTTATTTATCCATTCATCCATCAGTAAACATTTAGGTTGCTTCTGCTTTTTGGCCATTTGAATAATGCTACTATGAATTGGGTGTTTGTTGTTGTTTAGTCATTCAGTTGTGTCCAGCTTTTGGCAACACCAGGGACTACAGCATGCCAGTCTTCCCTGTCCTCTCTTGGAATTTGCTCAAACTCTTGTCCATTGAGTTGATGATGTCATCCAATCATCTCGTCTTCTGCTGTCCCCTTCTCCTCCTACCTTCAATCCTTCCCAGCATGTAGGTCTTTCTGTGAGTCAGCTCTTTGCATCAGATGGCCAAAATATGAAATGGATATATAAATATTCAAGTTCTTGCTTTTTCACCTCTTTTGAGTTACTGCTTTAAATTCTTTCTTCTTCCCGAAAGTGGATTGTTGGATTATATAGTACTTCCATTTGTAATTTTTTGAGAAACTGTCATACTGTTTTTCATAATGGCTTGAGTATTTTTATTCAAGTATAAGGATTCAAATTTTACTACGTCCTTGTCCAACAGTTATTATTTTGGATTTTCTTTTTATAAAAGCAATCCTAATAGATATGAAGTAGTATCTCACTGTGATTTTGATTTCCCTAATGATTAGTGACATTGAGCATCTTTTTATGTGTTTATTTATGTGTCTTCTGAATCAGGTTTTTTTTTTCCTTATGTTGTGTTTTAAGAGTTATTTATATAGTCTGGATATTAAACTCTGTGATATATGATTTGCATATCCCTTCCCATTCCATAGGTAATTCCAGCTTCTTGAAGTCTTTGTTCTTCTAGCATACTACTGAATGGCACACGGTCACTTTAGTAATAAGATAGATTCGTATATGTCATTGTGACCCATTCTGAAGTCAGGGAGAATGATCAATATGATCTTTTAATGTCCTTCCAGTCCTTTGGTTTTTTTTGAAAATGAATAAATAGTTCTTATTAGCACTTTTGTAAATTGAAGTTCTTATTGCTGTTGACTGTCAAGTCAACCAAATGTCCACTAGATGGTACCCTAGCTAAAGAAGGGGAAGTATTTCCATAAAGCTGAAGGTAAACTCCAAAGTTGTCCTGACAAAGACTTGCTGCTTCACAAAAATATGGTATTTTTCTTTCTTTTTTGACAAACTGACCACATTTATAAAATGCTAGAACTTAAAGTTAGGGTTTACCTCTATTGACTTACTCCTTAAAAATGAGAAAATTGGGATCCAGTGAGGTTAAGTACTTGCCAAATGTGATAGCTAGTTACCGACAAAGCCAGGGTTTTACTCCCCATCTGACATTTAACCTAATTTCCCATATTGCCATTGCTGACTATTAGAAAGTCTTCTAGAGTGTCCTGGAGGGTGCTAGGACCTAGGCTGGTCTAACTTCTTCCATGCATAAAGCAAACTCGAAAATGAGCAATCTACGGTATTGCTCTTGTGAAATATCTGTGAGCTATAGGTTAAGAAAACAGAATTCCACTAGTTTACCTATTAATCTTGGGAAAATCACTTAATATCCCAGTCTGAGTACACTTATCATTAAATTAAGAGATTGAATTTACTGTAGATGTAGATGACCCTCAGGCTCTATGTTAGGTAAAAATTTAGTCCAGAAGGCTGCTATTTCCCTGCAGGCGTGCTAAATCGCTTCAGTCCTGTCCGACTCTTTGCCGTCCATGGACTGTAGCCCGCCAGGCCCCTCTGCTCTTGGGATTCTCCCGGCAAGAATACTGGAGTGGGTTGCCATGCCCTCCTTCCAGGGATCTTCCCAACTCAGGGATCAAACCAGCATCGCTATGTCTCCTGCGTTGGCAGGCAGGTTCTTTAGCACTAGCACCACCTGGGAAGCCCGATCCTTCCCTGATTTAACCTTTTTTTTCTAGTTTCAGAGCATAGGTTTATATTTCTTTTCTGCAGTAAAATGGTATGCATTTCTGTTTATCTTTTCTAATGGCTTTGGATGAAAATTTAGGCACCAGCTAACCATTTTTAAACCTTTTGCAATTTTCACATTTACTAGTGTTGGTGCTAAACAGTACCAGTAATATGTAAGCCTGCAATTAAAACAGCACTACTAACAAGATGCTATAATACTGTTTTATAGCAATGTATTGCAGGATGTATAAATACAGCACTTATGTAGAACATTTCTGTGGGCTTCCCAGAGCAGCTTGCAGTCCTCAAGGCTGCTAATCATTTACAGATCTTCACTTGCTGTTTCTCCCCTGTCTTCTAAGTAAATTGTGACTGCGTTACCAGTGTGCTTTGCTTTTCACTCCGTGTATGTCTGTTTACAGAATCATCCCACCAAACAGGACATTTTCAGCTTCACGTTTGTACAGCTCAGTAATGTTCAGAGTAACAGTTTCTGTTTACCCTGGCAATGAATATAAATAATATCTCTTCACATTTGATCTATCACAATACACTAATCCCTCACCAAAGTCAAAGTTATTACCTCCTTGAAAAGTATACCAATTAGTGAAATCACAAATGGCAAGATCATTGGCTCACAGAAAACAGGGATGTGGGGAAAACAAATTGCTTTGCACATAAAATATTATTATCACAGTGTATATATTTCTTGAAGGCAAAGGGAGGTTAAAAACCTTGTTCCCTTTCATGTACTGTACTGATTCCATATACACGTTGCAGTCTTGAGCTTTGTTTTACATCTTAAAAAATTTCCAACCAGCTGCTTTGCTTCTGTGGCTAGCCTTTTCGTTTGTTTCATTCTTCTAGATATCTGGAAAGTATCTGTGTCACTGTCTGGCCTTTTCTTAAGTTGTCCCAAGTTTGAGGGCATGGTTTCCTGGGTTACGTGTTGAAGGAGGACACGTCAGTCTGTCCTCTGCCCTGTTCCACAGACCTACCTCCTATTTGCAGTAAAGAGAGCAGTAATTATAGGAACATCCTGCATTTGGTGATTAAGGAAACTGATCTGAACAGGGGCTTCTAAATATTTGGCATATAAAGAGAAAAACATGTTATCTCAAAATCCTGATTGACAAGGGACTATCCCATCTTTGTTTTTGGTTTTGAAAAGTACCCTAATGAAGAAAGTTCACTTTTTTCTGTGATTGAATTTAACAGAATGTAAAAGATTTTGGATTTGTCCTGTTCATTTAACACCTGATTTTCTAATTACTCATTGAAAGGCAAAAAAAATAATGATTTACTGAAATGTGTAAAGATACTAGAGAGCTGTAAAATTATGATTTCTTTTCTGCACATAATGGCATTAGGTTTGGATTACTGACAACATTTGCACAATGTTGTTTTGAATACCTTATTTACATTGATCTATAAAAATAACATTTATTGATAAAATCTGAAATATGTAATTTCAAGAGGAGTCTATAGAATTCTTCCAAGAAAGTATGTCTTTAGAGGCTTATATATATCCAGATTGGTTCATATCCTAAGGACACTCTGTTAAGTTCTTTTATTTACTTTTATCTGTATATTTATTTTAATGGGCTGTTTTTAGTCTTTACAAATGCCATGATTGTTTTTTAAAACAAATACACAGCAGTCTCTTTTGAAAACAATTTGGATGTCTTTCAAAATTTCAAATACACGTGCCCTTTACTTCAGAAGTTTTACTTGTTTGTGCACATTTGTACAAAAACGTACGTGCGAGAATGAAAAGACTAGGGATAAAAACTGAATGATCATCAAAATGATTGACTTAGAAAATTACTCAAACTTTTCAAAAACATGTAAGCTAGGTTTACATGTGCTAACATAGAATAGTCTCAAAAGCATATAATTAAGTGGGAAAAAAAACAAAACATAGATAGTGCATATAGTATTTTTCCATTTATCTAAAAATTATGAATACCTAAGAAAAGTTATGACCAACTTAGATAGTATATTCAAAAGCAGAGACCTTACTTTGCCAACGAAGGTCCATCTAGTCAAGGCTATGGTTTTTCCTGTGGTCATATATGGATGTGAGAGTTGGACTGTGAAGAAGGCTGAGCGCCGAAGAATTGATGCTTTTGAACTGTGGTGTTGGAGAAGACTCTTGAGAGTCCCTTGGACTGCAAGGAGATCCAACCAGTCCATTCTGAAGGAGATCAGCCCTGGGATTTCTTTGGAAGGGCTGATGCTAAAGCTGAAACTCCAGTACTTTGGCCACCTCGTGTGAAGAGTTGACTCATTGGAAAAGACTCTGATGCTGGGAGGGATTGGGGGCAGGAGGAGTAGGGGACGACAGAGGATGAGATGGCTGGATGGCATCACGGACTCGATGAATGCGAGTCTGCGTGAACTCCGGGAGTTGGTGATGGACAGGGAGGCCTGGCTTGCTGATATTCATGGGGTCTCAAAGAGTCAGACACGACTGAGCAACTGAACTGAATACATATTATATGTTTGTATGTACATACTATTTTTCCAAAATGATAGAAGAAAAAATGGGAGGTAATATGGATCTGTAATAGGAGAAATTCCTACTTTATTTTTTGATGTTAAAATTTTTTTTACCATGTATATGTAGTTTTCATTTTAAAATCAAGCAATTGGTTTAGAAACGAATACTTTCATATTCAGTAACTATTAAAACATAGATGTGTCATGTATATCATTTGTGCCGTCTCAGTATACTTCTGCTTTTTACTTATGAAATGTTTCTTGAATGTATTCCCTGACATTGTGTTTTGAATGTTTATGTCTTGAGGGCTTTTAGTTGAATTGCTGCTTTAACTCAAAGATATTGATACCTACGCTTAGTAACTTTAGGGAAAATCATGTAAAAAACACATGCAACTTGTATAAAAGCAAAGATAATTTGGAAATGGGTAAAAATAAAATTCTCAAATATAAGAATACCACTTATAAGGAAGTAAATAATCCTTTTTACATGAGGTTTCCAATAAACTTCTTAGACTTTAATTTGACTTAAGTTTATATAATATTTTTAGACTAGGTATTTAATTAAGAACTTGCAATGATTAATATTTGTATCTTTTAGAATTGTAGCTCTTAGGGACAAAGGTGAATTTAGCAGGCTTAGAGAATTTCAAAGCAATTCAGGTGTGTGTGATATTTATATCTTGGGAGCTGTATGTTGATTGGTAAGAACTTAAAAAAGGGCTTCAGTTGTGCCTGGAGCTAGTTATTGGACTCTTGGAAGTTGAAGAAATAATTGGTGTACAGCGGGAGGTATGTATACAGTTCGTGAAACTGAAGAACATTTGTGTAGCTCATGGACTCACAGAGCTTGTTGAAGCCAGAAATGCAGCTTTGGTTGACAGGTCCTTATACAAACTGATACCTGAGATGCAGTGAAAGCTTTAAGGTGATAGCTGATGGCTTGGTTATAGTGATAGAAAATATTGTAGTGAGTATTTCCTGTGCCAGTAAGAATTGGAAGCCCAAGCCTATAAAAACAGATACTGGACTCTAAGAGATACAGATATGAAAGTCATGTTAGCAGTTCTGTTTCTAACAGGCCTATTTATGAGCTAAGGAGGAGGCAGAAAGGGAAAGAAAATGACTTAGTGACATAAGAGTAATTGTAGAAATAGGAGGAAGAAATGTTTAACCTGGGAGAACATTGATTATTTGTAGGGCTGCTGAAGGTAAATAAATATTGGGCCAAAAGTGACAGAAATCATTATGTGATCATAGGTCCTTGAGGATGGATCCTTTCTGGTTAAAAATAAACAAACAAAGGGGATGCAGTTTGTAGTACTTGGGACAGATTTTAGCCTGTTAGAAAACAGTTATTACAAATTTACAGCATGTTTATGTTTTTAATACAAGCAGACCTTAACTTGAAGGTTCTATTTCACTAGAATAATTTCATGAAGTCCTTGACTTTCTAAAATCTCATCAATTCCAGTTGGTACCTGAACTTTCAAATACGAACTCTGTCTTAAGGCTTTGATCCTCAGTAAATGGCACAAGCTTGAAGTTGAGATAAAAAGCTGTTACAGTGTAAATGAAAGCTGTGGAGCAGACCTTGACAAGGCCCAGTAAAAGCAAGCTGGAGGAAGCGGAGTGCTTATTAGGGTGGGCTTGGGTAGGTCTCATGGGAAGGAGAATAACAATGAATCATAGAATTTTGCAGCCAGAAAGGATATCAGTTACCCTTCTTATTTCACAGATAAGGAAACTTAAAGCTCAGAAATGTGCGGGGAAATGAGGCCACCATCTTCTCCTAATTCACGTTCTCCTTAGTTTATTAGGGGAAAGCTCAGTTTCTGTAACAAAGCATCCTGAAAATACAGTGGCTTCGAGTTATTGACATTAATTTCTTTTCTAAGGAAGCAACCCAGTTCAGCCCAACAGTTGTGCAGCTCGTGAAGAGTCAGGAGCCCAAGTTCTCTCAGGTCATTGTTCCACATTCCCTAAGGCACGGTTATCATGTGGGCAGGTGAAGCTGGGTCACTGCCCCATCAGGGTTCATTCAACAGGAAGTAGAGGACAGCATGTGGGTTACATCTGCGGTCTAAGAGCCAGACTCAGACTGGCGCCCATCACTTTGTTCTGTCCCGTTGGTAAGAATTTAGTCAGATGGTCACATGTAACTTCAAGAAATGCTTGGACATGGAGTCTGGCTAGAAAGTCAGGTGTCTGGCTACAGTTCTGTTATTAAGAGGAAGAGGGAGAAAGCCGTTCGGATGAGCAGCAAGTGGTCTCTGCCATAGATGAAGACCAGACTCCCAGTCGGGTGTGGTCAGCAGTTTTGGTTTTCAGAAATCTACAACCATGTCACATGGTTTCCATCCAGGTTATAATGTGCCCTTGAAGTCAGTTTCCTAATTTGATATACATGGCAAGTCCTAGAACCATCTTTGCTGTTACTAACTGCTGTAGATTCCCACATCCTATGCTGGACGCTCATATAGCAAAGAGCATCACTTTCCTGGTCATAACATGCCCACAACCCAGAATCACACAGTGTCAGCCATCAAGGTCCTACTATTATATCCAGACCTGGGAGGATTCACATGTTTTTGTTTTTGTTTTAACTAGGGTCATTAAAATAAAATAGCTGTTATGATTTGGGAACTTGTTATGACTGTTAAGGGAGAAAAGACATATAAAATGTCAAGGGATACTTACAGAGTGGAATGATCCAAGAACTGTGCCAGAAGCTTAGGATGTTCTTGTCTGTAAGATATGACCCCTGTCCTTAACAACCTCCCAGCCCTCTAGAGGAGACGTGCAAGTAAGTGGGCAGGGATAGTGCCGCGTGACAGCAGAGCACTTCCATAGCAATGCATGTGGATGATGTGAGGACAGAAACAAAAAGGCACCCAACCCTGGGTTGGAGGGACCTAGTCCCAAGGAAGCATGCCTGGACTAAAGCCTAACAGGTAGGCGTTTGCCAGACAGACTCCGAGACCTTGAACGTCCTTTTTTAATTTGGCCTCCCCACACTCCTCCAGTGTTCCTTCTCAACAGTCCACTTAGCAGGAGTCACAGGGATAAAAAAGATCGAGATTTTTCTTTCATAAGATATTTTTTCACCTTTACTTTGGCATTGTGAAGTTTATCCCCACACACAAAGAAAGGAAAGTGGTTTGATAAAGATAACATAAGGACGTAATAGTTCTGGGAGATTTTGCTTTCACTGTTTCAGATTAGGAAATCAGAATTCCCTAGAGGTCCAGGGGTTAGAACTTGGCACTTTCACTACTATGTCCTGAGTTTGATCCCTGGTTGAGGAACTAAGATCCCACAAGCCACAAAGTGTGGCCCCCCCTCCCCTTAAAAATCAAGTTAGTAAATCATTGTAACATATATACATGTATATACACAAACAGACTAACATTGTTAAATATTCCAGTGGCTCATGAACATAGCAGTTAATTCAGATGTATTGTTTTTCAAGGGAGAATATCCACTGGCTTTTCTGCCATTCATATTATGTAATTGTGGTTTTAGGAAGCATTTTAAATAATGATAAACATAATCACCAGCTACATACCATATCGGTATTTCTAGACTTCTCTAGGGGTAAAAAGTATTTTTATCTAACCCATGAGAATGTATTGTTTTTCAAGGGAGAATATCCACTGGCTTTTCTGCCATTCATATTATGTAATTGTGGTTTTAGGAAGCATTTTAAATAATGATAAACATAATCACCAGCTACATACCATATCGGTATTTCTAGACTTCTCTAGGGGTAAAAAGTATTTTATCTAACCCATGAGATTGGTTTAAATTATCAAACTATATACTTTCTCTCCCTGTCACCTCCATCAAGGATCCTCCCAAAACAATTCTATATTTACATTGAATGTATTTCACTTAAAATATGCAAATTTTAAATATATATAAATTTGAGTCTATCCGCTGGCATCTTTTAATCTGTGAAAGCTTATCTGTGTTCTAATTTCCCTTATTCTGAAAGGAGTGGCATACACAGAGCCATCCACAGGCAAAATAAGCATGACTGTTGATTTCATGAAAGAACTGTCCGTCATCAAAGCCAAGAAGACATGTTAGACTAGTAAAAAGTAAATACTAAGATGTACCTTTTGTAGCTATTTCATATTTTACCCTGAATACTTTGTCAAAACACACATACACACGTATAAATTAATGAGTATACCACCTCTCAATAGTCATAGTGAAGAATGTGTATCTCAAGTATATGTCTGAGCAATGTCACTCCAAAACTGTACTTAAATTCCCTACTTTACCTATTTATGAAAAAAAAAAGTCCTCAACAAATGCATCTATAATAACATTAATTTTGAAATTGCCCTCAATTTCAAAAGTAAAGTAAAATAGAAATCATAGGCAGAATAACATCTATAGAAAGCCAGCAAGTTTGCACAAGGGTTACAAGGTTTAACAACAGACACTGTTCTGCATAACAGAACAAGGAAACAGAGAGCCTTGGAGTGAAGAGTGAGAAAACCAGTTCTCATCTCGGGGTTGCCAGAAATGCTTTGTGGGTTTTTGAGCCAGCTCTTCAACCTTGCAAGTTGCAATTGGAGCTGTGCTTAACAGAGGAGATTGGGTCTGAATGAACTCAGTGTTCCTTCTTATTTATGTCTTATTGCTTGAGTGGTAGTATAAAGCTACGTTCACATCATCCTATCAAACCTTTATCAGGCTGGCCTATCATTGATTAGGAAACATTTATTGAGTACCTCTATTTCTTTGCATTGATCGCTGAGGAAGGCTTTCTTATCTCTCCTTGCTGTTCTTACAACTAAGACCCAATGCAGCCAAATTAATTAAAAACAAAAGGTGCAGCCTCAAAACATTAAAACATGAATTATCTGTATTAGAGGATATTGTAGGGCTTATTCTCTTCCAGAAGGAACCAGATGGAGGTCAGGGGGGATTGTTACTTCAAAACTTCATAGTCTTGATTGAATATTCATGATGGGTTGAAGAGGGATGAAGAAGGTGGAAGGTTTTGCACATGAGATCTCATGAAAATAGTCCAATTTGAGATCTATATTGTTCTTTCTCCTTTAAGCAGTTTTGTCATCTTAAAAGGAGAGACTTCTCCTTAGACATTAATATTCTCATTCCATTTTATCAAATTGCACTGGAAGGCCCTTGTGGAAATCTGACAAGAGTTACTGTCATTGTTTCACTTTTGAGCAGTTAATCCTGAATCCTGGTGTGTGTCATTTTCTAATAGTTCTATGTAGATCTGAATTCATTAGGGAGAATATAAGTTTCTTGGCAAGAATAGCTAGTGATGCCTATTGGTAGAGCAGCTGACCACCTACATGGGACATTTACGGCAGTGGCAGTACGACAGGGTTGCGGGGGAGACTCTTTGCTCCCCAGGGAACATTTGCCAATGTTAGAGACGTTTTTAGGTCTCACAGTTAGAGGAGTACCGCTGGCGTCTGAGTGGGAAAGGTCAGGGTTCTGCTCAGCATCCTGCAATGCAGAGGACAGCCCCTCAGCATGAAGAATATCCTGCCCCAAATGTCAATAGGGCTGAGGTTGGAAAACACAGCTTTAAAGGAGCCCAGGGAGCCACCATACCTTTCCCCTAGTTCATCCCCTTGCCAGCTCACTGAATCAAGGATTCCCAAGTTAGAGGTCCCTACCTTTGGCCTGTGTCAGACCTCATTGAAATGGCAAAACACAGCAGGCTTCCCCTGGCGTTGTATATTAGGGCTATGTCAATTGCCCAAGATCTCTTCCCAAAGGTAGATTTTGTAGAGAAGGATGAAGTACAGGAGCACAGAGAGTATTTCAGAAGGGAAAGGCACTGGAAAGGCCTTACAAGTACTCAAAGTTTATTAATTTTGCTAAGGACAGCCATTTTTTGTAAACTGCCCCTGCCATG
Source organism: Madoqua kirkii (assembly GCA_006408675.1). Lineage (NCBI taxonomy): Eukaryota > Metazoa > Chordata > Mammalia > Artiodactyla > Bovidae > Madoqua > Madoqua kirkii. The sequence goes on along the minus strand of SJYC01064063.1, from coordinate 1,293 downwards.
GGCCCCATGCAGCCACCTCATTGAAAACGAGAGCACAGGGTATTCACATAGAGGCAGTCACTCTTTATGGAGTGCTGGTCCGCTCCCGCAGAAGCAGTTCCAGCTGTCACTGGCTTACAACCCCTCCTCCCTTGGGCTGCAGACCATGGCAGCAAAACCACATAACCAGCACCCTGGCATCTGAGTGGCATGGTCTGTGTGCCCCTGGTGCTGAACCCAGCCTGAAACCGAGTGTTTGTGCAGTTAACACCTCTTCCTTCTGGATCACTCTCAGAGAAAGGGATCACTCTCAGAGAAAGTCAGGGACACTCGAAAGTCTCATCAAATATGCCTTATTTATTAGTCAACAATCACAAGAGACTGACTTCCCTGGTGGCTCAGATGATAAAGAATCTGCCTGCAGTGCTGGAGACCCAGGTTCGATCCTTGGGTCAGAAGGAGCCCCTGGAGAAGGGAATGGCAACCAGCTCTAGTCTTCTTGCCTGGATAACTCCACAGAGAAACCTGGCAGGCTACAGTCCGTGGGGTCACAAAGAGTCAGCACAACTGAGCGACTAACACTTTCACAATCCTTGGGTCAGAAGGAGCCCCTGGAGAAGGGAATGGCAACCAGCTCTAGTCTTCTTGCCTGGATAACTCCACAGAGAAACCTGGCAGGCTACAGTCCGTGGGGTCACAAAGAGTCAGCACAACTGAGCGACTAACACTTTCACAAGGGACAATGATGGTTATTTTCTTTCTCCCAAATTCTTAGAAGTATACCTTCCTCTTTTGAAAGTGTTCCAACAGTTATCAAGAAAAATTCACTCTCTCCTATGTATTTTGAGTTAATGGTAAAAGAACTAGGAGAGTTTTAAAATAAAGTTTTAAGGAAACAAGAGTTTTTCTTTAAAAACAGTCTTCATTTTTTTGCTTCTTCCTGATAACCAATTTTTTTACATATAGTTTCCCACTTTTTAGGTGTGTAGTTCAGTGGTATTAAGAACATTTACACTGTTGTACAGCCATCAGTCCACCATCCTTCTCCAGAATTTTTTCTTTGTAAACAAGCTGAACCCATTACTAACTGTCACTTCCCCTCCCCCACCCCACCCCGATGACTGTTACACTGTTTGTCTCTAGACATTTGACTACTCTTGGTATTTCATAAGTGAAACTGAAATTGAAACTCACTCATTTGTGTCCGACTCTTTGCAGCCCCATGGACTGTAGTCCATGGACTTCTCTAGGCCAGAATACTTGAGTGGGTAGCCTTTCCCTTCTCCAGGGGATCTACCCAACCCAAGGATTGAT
>SJYC01064062.1:55-21593 GCA_006408675.1 Madoqua kirkii | reverse complement strand
CGACAGAGGATGAGGTGGCTGGATAGCATCACCGACTCAATGGACATGAGTTTGAGTAAACTCTGGGAGTTGGTGATGGACAGGGAGGCCTGGCATGCTGGGATTCGTGGGGTCGCAAAGGGTCAGACACGACTGAGCGACTGAGCTGAACTGAACTGACTGAGCACCTGCTCACCTGCCCAGTGCTAGTTACTGTAACCCATCAATGCATGAGACACTCCTAAGTCTCAAGAATGTCACTCTTTAATAAGGCTCTTAATGAACCACTGGAACACTTTATCTTCAGTTTTTCAAATTCTGTAGTATTTTGGAATGCTCCTGCCATTTTTTACTGAGGTACAGTTATTCCAGTTTTGCAGAGACCTTTGTAAGCCATTTGTTTTATTGTCTGTTTGACCATTCAACTGCAAACAGAAACACATGCCACGGTGATTAACTTACAGATGACTTCAGATTTTTTTGAAATGAACTTTTCCTTCTCAGTGTAAGACTTAGTCATCCTCTTCCAAGGGAAGCATTTACTAGCGCTCTTTTATGTTCGAGTCTCTGACACTGCCTGAAGGCAGGCGCAGCAGACCTTGGCACCACTTTTCTTACTCTGTTTTACATTTTTCTTGGCAGAGCTACAGTTCCTGTTAGAATTATAATAATTTCACTTGGATGGCTTGTTTTTTGGGAGGGGTGTTGTGTTTTTTTTTCCTTTGGAGGTCTGTCTGTTCCTTGCCTCGTTTCCTAGTTGTCCTGGCAACAGCCATCACACTGAAATTACAGGAAGTAGAAGGTCTTTCTTGTTTATTACTAAGGAGAAAGGAGAGCTGTGGACTCAGATACAGATTGACTTGTGGTATCCACAGGGTGGCAGCATTACTTTGAGTGAGGTCGAGGCTCTCTAAACCCTTCTCTCCTCTGCCCGCCCACCGCCCCCCCCCCCCCCCCGCACGCACACCCGCACACCCGCACACCCGCACACACACACACACACACACACACACACACACACCCACACCCACCGCACCCATCCCACCCCCATTCTAAAATTTCTGCCCACTTCTAGACTAACCACTGTATTCATATATTCCCTTCACTGGGCTTAACTCAGCTACCTCAAAGTGCATTCAGGTTGCTTAAGTGACAGTTACAGCATCTGCTTGTTCATTTTACTGGTTATCTTACCTAGAGGTAGATCTCAGTACAGGGCTCCTTCAGGGCCAAGTGTTCAATCAGAGAAGCCACCCATCTCACTCTGGAATAGTTCTGTTCTTTTGGTAGCCCCTCCTTGTCACTTATTCAATCACCATAGACCGCAGCAAGGTAAGACCACAAAGAAAGCTAGACAGACTCTTCCAAAATCAAGGTATGAGGCAGTGGGTTTGAGGGGAAAAGTAGGATATTACTGATTCCCGTGTTTGGAATAATATTGAAAGCAAGTGCCTAATAGCACCCTTCAGTTCAGTTCAGTTCAGTTCTGTCGTTTAGTCATGTCCGAGTCTTTGTGACCCCATGAATTGCAGCACGCCAGGCCTCCCTGTCCGTCACCATCTCCCTGAGTTCACTCAAACTCACATCCATCGAGTTGGTGATGCCATCCAGCCATCTCATCCTCTGTCATCCCCTTCTCCTCCTGCCCCCAATCCCTCCCAGCATCACAGTCTTTTCCATTGAGTCAACTCTTCACACGAAGTGGCCAAAGTACTGGAGTTTCAGCTTTAGCATCAGTCCTTCCAATGAACACACAGGACTGATCTTTAGAATGGACTGGCTGGATCTCCTTGCAGTCCAAGGGACTCTCAAGAGTCTTCTCCAACACCACAGTTCAAAAGCATCAATTCTTTGGCACTCAGCTTTCTTCACAGTCCAACTCTCACATCCATACATGACCACTGGAAAAACCATAGCCTTGATTAGACAGACCTTTGTTGGCAAAGTAATGTCTCTGCTTTTGAACATGCTATCTAGGTTGGTCTTAAATTTCTTCCCAAGGAGTAAGTGTCTTTAATTTCATGGCTGCAGTCACCATCTGCAGTGACCTTGGAGCTCCCAAAAAATAAAGTCTGACACTGTTTCCACTGTTTCCCCATCTATTTGCCATGAAGTGATGGGACCAGATGCCATGATCTTCGTTTTCTGAATGTTGAGCTTTAAGCCAACTTTTTCACTCTCCTGTTTTATTTTCATCAAGAGGCTTTGTAGTTCCTCTTCACTTTCTGCCATAAGGGTGGTGTCATCTGCATATCTGAGGTTATTGATATTTCTCCCGGCAATCTTGATTCCAGCTTGTGCTTCTTCCAGCCACTAAGCACCTCTAATTGCTAAATGGGATTCTCCTGACTGTACATGTTGCCTGATGTATAAGACTATGAAGGGAAAGAGATTTGTAAAGGAGTACACCTAAAGGGGAAACTGGGAAAGGCAAAGCAGTACCAGGTCTCTCTTTATTAGACTTACGAGTGAGTATGTTTTTCAGTTACTTTAGAGTTGAATGAATTCCTGCCACAGTTTTAGGTATGTGTCATTTTTTACCCCTATTCAAAATGTATGCTCACCCACCAGACTTCTTGTTCACCTACCATGATGAGGTGGTGTTTGGGTTTGGTGAGAAATAAGAAGTAAGTCACAGCCTTTACCCCCCAAGAAGCTCCTGGTCTGTCTGTGTTGATGTAACATACACATGAATAAATGGAACGAAATCTGTCAAGGGGGTTGGTATCACAAGTGATGTTAACAAACCATGTGTGATTTCAGAGATCTTTTTTCCAGCTTAATGAATGAGGAGGCCTCAAGAAAGAGGTGGGTTTTAAGCTGAAACTTGAAGATAGGGCAGTTTTCAAAAGAGGGAGATAAGAATTAAAGATATTTCAGACAGAATGGTGGAGATACAGGCAATAAATCAAAGAAAAGAAAAATATATAGGCCTATTCAGGGAAGGTTGAGCCACTGCCTTTGGTTAGAGTGTGTGGGGTCAGCCTCTGTATACCATCTTGGGAATGACCTTGACTGATTCATATTCTTTCTTTTTCTAAGTTACATAGTGATGATAGGCTGATGATTACCAATGGGGTTTATTATCACAAAAGCCCCTTTACTTTTAAAATGTTTTTATTAATTCCCCATATGTATTCAGGCTTCCCTGGTACCTCAGCTGTTTAAGAATCCACCTGCAATGCAAGAGACCCTGGTTCGATTCCTGGGTCGGAAAGAGCCCCTGGAGAAGGGATAGGCTTCCCACTCCAGTGTTCATTCATAGGCTTCTCTGGTGGCTCAGATGGTAAAGAATCCGCCTGCAGTGTGGGAGATCTGGGTTTGATCACTGGATTGGGAAGATCCCTTGGAGGAGGGCATGGCAACCCACTCCAGTGTTCTTGCCTGGAGAATCCCCATGGACGGAGGAGTCTGGCAGGCTACAGTCAATGGGGTCACAAAGAGTCGGACGTGACTGAACAACTAAGCACAGCATCTGTACTTGCTAATTGGTTTCTTTAATTTATTTGGCTACATTGGGCCTTAGTTGCAGCACATATGAACTTTCTTGGATCGTGTGGGATCTTTTGTTGCAGCCTGCAGGCTCTCTAGTTGCAGTGTACAGGCTCAGTAGTTGTGGTACATAGGCTTATTTGCCCCATGACATGTGGGATCCTAGCCCCCCCCCAACCAGGGATTAAACCCATGTCCCCTGCATTGCAAGGCAGATTCTTTAACCACTGGGCATGAAGGAAGTCTTTATATTTGATAGTTAAGTAAAGCTGCTGATGCTGCTAAGTCACTTCAGTCGTGTCCGACTCTGTGCAATCCCATAGACGGCAGCCCACGAGGCTCCTCCGTCCCTGGGATTCTCCAGGCAAGAATACTGGAGTGGGTTGCCATTTCCTTTTCCAGTGCATGCATGCATGTATGCTAAGTTGCTTCCGTCATGTCCGACTCTATGCGACCCCATGGACAGCAGCCCACCAGGCTCCTCTGTCCATAGGATTCTCTAGGCAAGAATAGCAGAGTGGGTTGCCATTTCCTTCTCCATAAGTAAAGCTATGGTTAGGATTTAAACTGTTGGGAAGAGGCAGATTTGTTTGCTTGCTTGAATGTTTTTTCTATTTCACATTTAAGATTGGGTATCCAAACCATCTGTTCTTAATAATCTAACAATACAAGGATCAGTACAATAAGTTATTAATCTATGCATTAGGAATATTTCCACATTGATAGAAAAGAATTATAAGGTTACTTCTTTAATAGCAGAGTAGGTTGCCATTTCCTTCTCCATAAGTAAAGCTATGGTTAGGATTTAAACTGTTGGGAAGAGGCAGATTTGTTTGCTTGCTTGAATGTTTTTTCTATTTCACATTTAAGATTGGGTATCCAAACCATCTGTTCTTAATAATCTAACAATACAAGGATCAGTACAATAAGTTATTAATCTATGCATTAGGAATATTTCCACATTGATAGAAAAGAATTATAAGGTTACTTCTTTAATATAATATTAATTTGGCATTTATAAAAGGAAAATGTTGGCAGCTAATTTTCAGTGGAAATCTTAATAGTTTTTTTTTTTTAAGATGATTTAGTTGTGACTGATCAGCTATACTTTTGAGAAAGTCTACTGCAAAATTTCAAACCTGTGTATACATTTGGCTAGAGATTTTTAGCCCAGTGTTGCAAAATATTTACTACTGTAGTATGACTGAGGAGACAACAGTCCAAATTAGTGAAGAAATACAGAATACCTACAAGATTTTTCTTCAGCACATCAAGATGCATCACTGAGTATAAAATCACTTTAATGGATTTTGTTCAGCTTTTTTTTTTTTAATACGAGTGGTTGGAATAGCCTAAAGAAGACAGAATGCAACTGAGTAGGGGAGAGTACATTGCATATTGTAAGGAAAAATACTGTTTTGTGAAACTTCAGCTTCAATTGTGTGGTTTCTGTGTGCATTTGTTACTGGATTACTGTATAAACAGTTTTCCTTACCAAATTTCTTAATAATGTTTAAAAAACATTGTTTTAGAGAAATGTCTATTTCTTTCTTTCAATTGTAAACGTAATAAGTAAAATTACATCCACAGCTGTTCTGGAAGACCTGTCTAAGGCCCAGTGTCAGTGACTAGAGGAAAAATGACCCACTCTTGGCCTGTCATTTATGTAAATAAAAAGTTTCTAAAGTACTTCTATTCTCATCAGGAGCTTCTTTCCATACATACATGTTCCTGAGAAACTGAGAGCAAAGGAATGATGAGAAGGACCTGCTAACATATATAAAGCTTGCTGCCTCTTTTTTTTGAAAAAGTTCTGTTACCTGGTTAAGGGAATTCTCACCAGGGGTACACTAGGGTGAACACCCAGGAGCCTTACTTTGTGAGGGCCTAGTTGGTATTATCAGCTCATTGCTCCTGTATGGTCAAACCTTTTCCCCCACAAGGGGCTGGTACCAGTCTGACTGGGCTACAAGCAGGAAAGGGGCATAGGCCAGTGGGGAGAGAGGAGAAGAATGCCAAAGCCTTGCATAGTATGGAGAGTCTAGGAGGCAGAATGAAGAGTGAGGACCCCTGTTCTTCCCAAATAAGAGGCTGAGAACTAGGGGAGTGGAGGAGCCAAGAACATTGGATACGCCAGCCTTTGGAAATGTCAGCAGCAAGGATCCAAGTGTCCTTCCTCATCTCAGGCCTCCTCCCTGCTTTACCCTGTCTCCAGCTTGCCCTGAGAAATCTCTCCATCCCTGTGTTCAACTTTTTAAAACTGGAGGCATCTGACTATAATAACAGAAACAATCCTGATACAACACCAGCCTCTGTGCCTGGACCATGTGGTACACTTGATTCCCACACCAGTGAGCCAATAACCACTTATTAAACACTTACATATATTTACTGTGGAACTTATTAAACATTTTCCTGTGCATGCTGTGCTATTGATTTCCAAATTCTTTTTATGTAAGAACATTTGACATTTTCTCTAAAACTAGAAAGGGTTGGGAGTTTGAGCAAAGAAAGGTTAATTAACTTTTTCTATTACCCAGTGTTTTCAGAAATACTGAAGCCCTAGAGTCATGGTAAATTTTACTATGCAGCCTTCTGGGCAGGGCTGTTCAAAACTGACCGGCGCATCACCCTTCACAGTTGTTGAATGGGAGGCAATTCATGCCCCACTTTACTGCAGTGCCTGCTTAAGGCATCAGCTCTACAAAGCTTTTTGTACTTGTCCTTAAAAGTTAATTAGGAGTGTCAGGGACTAAAGTTAATTAGGGGTGTCAGGGAAGAAGTGAATGCTAGGTACATCTGTTTCCTTTTCCCAGAACGCCAGTGAATCCTTTGATCTTTCCAGGGCATTTAAGGAAAGCCTCAGTCATTGACTGTACTTTCATGGCCTAGGTTTTAGATTTTCAGCTCCTTGAAACGATGGCATTACAAAAAGATACTGTTTGAAGTGCAGTGAGATGTAGACTTAAAAGAAAAGGTTAAGTATTGAAATAGTCCATTTAAAAATAAAAGCTGGAAATATTTATCCTGTTAGTATTTCTTTCACTGAATGTTGTTTCATCTTAAAATGTTAGCTAGACGGGCCTCTAGAGCAGGAAACTGGAGCCTTAGAGGTGAATGGACTTTCTTCAAAGTAGCCTTGAGGACCTGGCAGTCCGACACCTGTCTATACACCACAGTGTCTGGCTAGATCGAAACATGGGGAATGTTCGCTAGCAGCTTAAACATGTTGCTTTTTCATGAGAATGCATGTTTGCCTGCTAAGTTGCTTTAGTGGTGTCCTACTCTCTGGGATCCCATGGACTGTAGCCTGCCGGGCTCCTCGCCTACCCTTCCTGTCCATGGGATTCTCCAGGCAAGAATAATGGAATAGGTTGCCATCCCCTCCTCCAGAAGGTCTTCCTGACCTAAGGATAGAATCCGAATCTCTTAGGCCTCCTGCATTGACAAGGCAGGTCCCTTACCACTAGTGCCATCTGGGGAAGCCCTTTGAATGGGAATTCTGTTTAAAAATTCTTCTCCAATTGATATCCAGCATGGCTGCACTGGAAAAGCATGGACCCAATAGCCAGGGAAATTCAGAACTGGGCCTCAGGTCTCTCCATCTGTACCATGGGAAAAACAAATATTTCATCTCACAAGGTTTTGTGAATTAATTCAGGTTAACATGTGAACCACCTGGCAGAAAGCATATGCTCAGGAAATAAGTTCCTGCACAGGAACTAGCAGCTCTAGGCACACTCATAGAATCAGGGGGGTTGACCTCTAATTCTACCTCACCTACCCTTGCTGTTGTGTAGGAGGTCCTCTGGATAGATGCATGGACTTCCATGTTGTCCCCAGAATACCTAAGGTTTTCCAAATAGCTTGGACTCATTCCATGATGGTCTTGCTAATGTTATAAACTGATATTCATGAGGACAGTAATAACTAAAACCAGATTGATGTATTGCCCTAGAATGTCATCTCTCCAGCTAGAGATTTGATCTCATGTAAAGCAATTAGAGTGCTCTCTCATAATCTTGCCAGTCTTATTTTCTTCTTATTGATTCTCTTTGCATTTTTCTATATGAAATTGTCTCCTTGAGAGAGTAATCAAGAGCATAGTAGAAGTTAAAAGGTCTGGTTTTTGTGTGACATTTATCTAGCAATGGGCTTGTCTTTTCTTGCTTTTATATTTTTATATGACTTTTTAAATATAAAATAATTATATTGTTAATTTCCTAAAGTATATTAGTCCACTTTTTACCATTTTAATAACCAAAGAGTATACATGTTCATCATTTAAAATTCTTTATATACAGATGACTGTAGAAGAGAGTAAAAATTGTTTCATATTCTTACTCAATATTCATTTCTGAATTTAGAGGAAAACTAAGCAGTTTTGTGTACATCTTCCCAGAACTTTATTTTTTTCCACATGAACAGTACATCTTTTTTTTTTCTTTTTCAGTTTAAAAATTAGTTTGTATTTTTAAGTCAATAATGGTGACAAAGCTGAAAAACTTAGGGTATGATTTTAAAAATAGCACTTCCTCAGCTGACAACCCACCACCTGTCTGATAACCAGATACACTACTGTCAACCCTTATCTCTTGTTTTTTGTTATCTCCCTCATATTGCTAAGTGCTGTATTTATACCACTATTTGTTGATTTGTTGTTTATTTTCCTTCTGTTATGGTGGATAAAGATCATACTGTCTTAACATGCCTACCCCATTTGTTCTCCCACACTTTCTACATATGTATAGCACAATTTCTGTATAATTCAGTGTTTACACTGTGTGACAATTTAAATGTTATTCATTGATGAGCTAAGTATTAGTAGTAGATTGTGGTTTCAATCATTTTGTGGTAAACTTTCTTTGGAGTTAATAATTGCCTTATGTTTCTCTTTTATTTTCTTTGTGTATGTTACTGATTTTTTTCCTAATTCATCAACAGATCTTTGAACTCTTACAAAAGCATCATTAACATATCTGATAACATATCGGCTCCTTTTTTTTTCTTTTAATTGAAGATCTCCCTTGTAGTTTCATTTGTCCTCTTTTTCTAATCATGACCAGCTACATCTTATGCACATATCATTCTGGAACTTTGTTTCACCATCATCCTGGGGGTTCACAACATCTTTCCTATGTTGAGTATCTTGTTCTGGATCCAGTGTTGCCTTTTTTCTTGGTTTATTTCTGTATTTTACTGGGGCATATCCTCCTGTAGCTTTCTGAGTAAGAGTCTAAGGAGGTAGTTATAAAATTCCATCCATTCTAAAAATGTCCATATTCTGACCACAAATTTGATTGCTCTTTTGGCTGGGTATAGAATTCTCAGATAGAAGCCATTCTAAAAATATTACATTGTCTGCCAGTATTCCCTTTCAAAAATCCATGGCTCTTCTGCTTCCTTAGTCTTTTACATCAACCTGTTTCCTATGGAAGGTTTTAGAAACTTTTATTTATCCTAGGTATTCTCAAATTTGCGGAAAAATCTGTTTTGGTCTAGCCCTCTTCCTGCCTCTCTTCCCCTCAGCTCTTCTGGGACCCTTTTACCTAGAAATTTAATTATAAGAAATTTTACTGAGAACTCACATGAAAATTTTATATTTTCATTTGCTGTAACTTCTTTTGACTAAATGGAGAACTCTTTCTGCTTTTTATTTTTCTGAACTTTTCTCTCCAATTTTCTATTTCTTTTTACTGCCTGACAAATTTCCTGAAGTTATCTTCCAAACTGTCTTTTTTGATTGTTTGTATTTTAGCTTTTATAGATTTTCTTTTTTAAAAACCTCTCAGAGCTCTTTTTATTCTCCATATGTTCCCTTTTAATTTAGTATCCTTTTAGTTTTAAGAATGTCTTCCTGAGGATTCCGCCCCCACCCCCCCCATCACCCCCACCCTTTTCAATGTATTTTCAGTTTTTTTCATTGATTTCTTACCTAAGGTTTCTTTTCTTCCTTCCTTCTTTTTCTTCCTATCTCTTTGCTTAGACTTCTCTTTCATGCTGGAAATTTTTTTCAAAGGTTTGGAATTCCTAGATATTTTACAGTTATTATTGTTTAGTCACTAAGTCATACCTGACTCTTTTTGCAACCCCAGGACTATAGCCTGCCAGGCTCCTCTGTCCATGGGATTTCCCAGGCAAGAATACTGGAGTGAGTTGCCATTTCCTTCTTCAGAGGATCTTCCTGACCCAGGGATCGAACCTGCATCTCCTGCTTGGCAGGCAGATTCTTTACAACTGAGCCACTTGGGAAGCCCATACTTTACAATAATGAAACAGTCAGCAGCTGTCTTCTCCATGCCTCCTCTCCAGGCAGTTCTCTGAGTTAGGAGCCCAGGTTTGAGCAGTATAAAAATGGCATAAGCCTGCTGTTCCTCTCACCAGTCCCTGTTTCTATGCAGCCATGAGTTGTAGAGCCTGACTCCACTGGGCTCTTCATCTCCAAGGACCAGTGCAGTTCCAGTCTTCTGTTCTCAGTGAAAAGTTAGCACTGCTAGAGTCTTAGCCTGCCTGACACATGAAACGGTGGATAATAACTTTCAGCATCCTTTCTGGATCAGTGCAGACATGACATATCTGACATACATTCTTAACACATCTGCAGCTGGATTTGTTTCTGTTTTTTTATTGGATTTTGATGGTGTTTCATTTTGATCAGACTTCATGTAATTTCCACCATCCACCCTGATCATAATTTTGTTAAACTCCTAAAGTCATGAAAACATACACGTATAAGACTTATGCCCCTCTTCTTTTATCACAGCCATGAATGAACACATGGTCACTATCACCCAAAGTCCATTCTACTTTGTTTCTGAACTTCCACTGAGGACTCAGAGCTAGTTCAGGAATAGCAGTTCTTACTCCTTTACTTGGCTTTAGGGGCTTCCCAGGTGTTGCTAGTGGTAAAGAACCCACCTGCCAGTGCAGGAGACAGAAGAGACACAGGTTCAAACCTTGGGTCTGGAAGATCCCCTGGAGGAGGGCACACCAACCCACTCCAGTATTCTTGCCTGGAGAATCCCATGGACAGAGAAGCCTGGCAGGCTCTAGTCCATGGGATCACACAGAGGTGGACACAGCTGAAGTGATTTAAGCATGCATGCAGGAAGATGAAAATATTGGTGGGGTGGAGGAGACAGCTTGGGGGATTTCAGATGTGCTTAGAGTTGAATGAAATTTATAGCTTATAAACTTGCAAAACCTTAAAAATGTATTGAATATTTGACAAGTTTGGCACAACTCAGCTACCAGTCAGTCTGAAAAGATGATCAGACACAGTGGACATCCACCATCCACTGAATGTTAGCCAGTTTACAACACACATCCATCCTTAAAGCTGAACTATTGTTGCCTCACTCAGCCTCCGGCACTTTTAAGATCTGTGGTGTCCATGTCCCTCCTCTGGTCCTTTTCAGCTGTAAAGTTAGTCCTGATTGTTTCTCCTTTTATCTCTCATCAAGTCTCCAACGCAATAGGATTGTGGGTTCATAAATTTCTTAACACCTTTGTATTGCCCAGATACCTGAAAAGTTCCTTAACCACAAAGGTTTTAAGCTGGATGTACTCTCTCAAGGCTGTGTGCCAGGCGTGTGCCCTCTCCCCTGAATCTCTGTGGTAGCACCATGTGAGTCTAGCTATGGCGTGTCTGTGACCACAGGCAGATTTTCCCGTGAGAATTGCTGTTTGCTCATGTGCTCGTCTTTCCAAGTCTTCCTTCATGTCTTTCCAAGTTGCTGTCTTCAGGATACTTGAAGTGTTCACCCACACCTCCCACCTCTTTTCTTTCAGTGTAAAAGAAGTTGATTCTGTGTGTTTTTAAGGTTTCTGTCGTTTTATTCAAATGGCGTTTTCATTGGACTTGTCTCAGATCTCACTTGGTTATTAGTTTCTGGGAGAGATCTTACACCTTTTCCTCACCTGCAGAGTACAATTTTCCGTACATAGTAGAACATTGCTACTTCAAATTTTTTTGTCTGATTGCCCAATTTAGTAATAAGATTATATTGCAAATGTTTTATAAAATACATTTTACTAAAAATCATTCATCAGGGTTTTGTCTGAATAAAGAACAAAGAGAAGAAGCAAACTCTCCTCTTGGGCAGAATATTGAAACTTTCCACTTTAGCAATTTACAACCAGGTTTCAGTTTTTCATTGGTGGAATTAATTCTTTTTTGATGGAAAAATAATAGTTAATATTTATAAATTTTATAATATATCCTTTGTACCTTCTGTTAATTTCTGTCATGTGCATATTATACAAAATGCTGGGAATTACAAAAGGGAAAGAGTGTATTGTTTCTTAAAGTGTTTTAGTCCAAAGCATGATTGAGTACTTTATTGTTTTTCAAGGAGGGATCTCTTGAATTGGCCCACAGGGCCGGGTAAAATTCATCTGGTGAATTTCTTGTGCCTCTAAATAAGTCATTCAAGATGAGGATACTAATTTTTTTTTTCAGTAAACACTGCTTTTAAAAGGTGCCAAGACTTCATTCTAGTGTGCAGTGTCAAAATAAAAGCACTGGTAATAGAACAAGGACCAAACAAATCATTGAAAACTGCAGATAATGCATGCAACAGAATTTTAGCCAAAAGTGTACCTTCAGATCCTATAAGCATGTTTTAGTAGACACACAAACCGAAGTCGAGTGGTTTGAATTTTTTGTGTTTATTTTCTCTGCCCTTCCTCCAAGTTGTCTTCAGGCCACTGGAAGAAAAGAATAGAAGCAGAGACAGAGCCAGTCCACACATAGATCCTTAATAATGTTTTTTTATTAACTAAGAATGTTTGTAGAATTAACTTTTTTAAGAAGCTACTTAAAGTAATATGAAAAATATATCTCCATCTTCGAATGAGGACTATTTCACAATAACTTTATTGGTTTAAAATGCCAGATGTATGGTGTTAAAACAACTGGAAAGGCATTTTACATGTGTGCAACATCTGAGTAAATAGATCTACTGCCTTGACACTGAAAATCAAGCAAATGAGTTAAAACACTGAATGTCTTTCTCATGTTTTATCTTCCCTGCTGTAGAAAGAAAGAAAATGGAAACTTTTTCCTGGGGAGAAAAAAAGGAAGATAAATTTAGAGCCTCAGTATCTAACTAAAAATTATAGAAAAAAATGTAAATAGGGAGGAAAATATAAGATGAAGGATATTACAACAAAGATATATGTGCTTTGTCATACATTATAAATTTTCTGAACATAAATTGAATCTAAAACATACAGACATAAATTTGCTAATGATTCAAATAGTTTTGTAACTACATACTAGGTGTGTTACTTTAACTTGTTTTTTTATCAGTCTCCCCAATGGTACCCCACTCCAGTATTCTTAACCTGGAAAATCTCATGGACAGAGAAGCCTGGTGGGCTGCAGTCCATGGGGTCGCTAAGAGTTGGACACGACTGAGCGACTTCACTTTCACTTTTCACTTTCATGCACTGGAGAAGGAAATGGCAACCCACTCCAGTGTTCTTGCCTGGAGAATCCCAGGACGGGGGAGCCTGGCGGGCTGCCGTCCATGGGGTCGCACAGGGTCAGACATGACTAAAGTGACTTAGCCGCCACCTAGAAAACAGGAATCACAGCAATGCCTTCTGCTTAGGGTTGGTGTGTGAATTAAATAGTGTTCCACACCAAGGGTCAGCAGACTGGCCCTCAGGCCAAATCCAGCCCACCATCTGTTCATGTACACCTTGCAAGCTAAAATTGTTTTTACATTTGTAAATGGTTGGGGAAAGAGTCAAAATAATAATAATATTTTGTGACACATGAAAATGATTATAAAACTCAGTTTTATTGGAACCTAGCCTCACTCATACATTTATATATCATCTAGAGATGCTTTCTTGATCCATGGGCAGTTAAGTTGTTACAATTGAGAGACACTGTGTCCTGCAAAGCCTAAAATATTTACTGTCTAGTCCTTTACAGAAAAGAGTGCCAACTCCTTTCACATACTAAAATCCTTTTAACAATGTCTAGTATATATGCACACTAAACAAATATTAGTTATTAATATTAAACCTTATACAAAATAAATAATAACATTCATATAGCCAAAAATACATGTCACAGTCTGAAATGTTTCATCAAATATTGTTCCTGAAAATAAGACTAAAGATTTTTTAAACCCTGTTAATTATATGACAAATTCTTATTGTTTAAAGATGTTTTTAAAAAAGCCTTAAGAATGTAATACTCCAAACTTACTTTACAAAGGGCTTAGTTTTAGAATATGTATTCCTTTTGAGAATATGTCACATCTCCTTTCTCTGTAACTTTTTGTTATGTGTTCAGTTTATCTGCTCCAATTCCAGACTTATTTCCCATCTTAATTTTCCATTTTTACCTATTGTCTGATCCTTCTGCAGTGGAAGAAGAGAGAAAAGGCTTAGGAACCAAGAGTTAATGGCAAGACCTTTGATGTGTGATCAGGGATGAATTAGGTCCGGTAGTACCCCCATTGAACAGGGCTCAAAAATGCAGTCCCTACGAGTTCTTTGAGTTTATCTCTGTGGACACAAGACAGACCAAATTCCTATCTAACACTTTTGCGTTGGGCAAAGAATTAAGCAACCACATGTTTCTGGGCCAAATCTGACCCATCGCTAAAAAAATTTTAAGTCAGCAAAGGATATTTTACTTAATTGCTTAGTTTATTTCATTTTACTCCTGTTTTCCCCAGACTTTACTAACACACTAGGAATTTGTTCAGATTCAGTCTGATGTACTAATGTGTACGTGATTGCTTTGTGTAGATCAGTCAAATCTTTCTTGGACCTTTTCAGTGTTTACAAGCTCAGTTGTATTGTCCATGCCTGTTTTCATTTTAATCTCTTACCTCTACATCCCGACAGCTTGTTTCTATTTCTCTTTATCCAACTTCTCCAGCAATTTGGCCAGGTCACTATTCATTAACTATAGAGTCAGAAAGTGGACAAGTGTAACAAAGGAAGCTGGCACTCAAACACACTTTGCTCCTTGCCAACAGCTCTAGTACAGTCTGCAGGATCCTTTTTCAGTTTGAGGTATGGATGGATTACAGGAAAGATGGCGGGAAGGTCAGTGAATTAAAAAGTCAATGGTGTGACTGACTACTCAAGGCATTAACTGTCTGAATCCTAGCTCAGTAATTGAGGAGCCTTATAGGCTTCTCCGGTGGCTCAGATGGTAAAGAATCATCCTGCAGTGCAGGAGACCTGGTTCAGTCCCTGGGTTGGGAAGATCCTCTGGAGAAGGGCATGGCAACTCTGCGGTATTCTTGCCTGGAGAATTCCATGGACAGAGGAGCCTGGCGGGCTACAATCCGTGCAGTCGCAAAAAGTCAGACACGACTGAGCAACTAACACTATGGGAAAAAAAAAAGAAGGAATTCGCATATATAAGTTAAAGATAGACTTTGGCTCACAGATGTTAAGCATACAATTAGTAGGACTTGGACACAAGGTATATTGTAACTATTGAAATTAAACAATAGCAAGATCAGTGTGCTATAAAATAGTCTTTGAAAGGAGGTTGCTATTTGGTCACTTGTTGTTTCTTTACCACTGAGGCCTGAAGTAAAATATTAGCAAATATGAAAGGAGGTAGTCTTATCTCCAGAAACTACGGGACTGTGGGTTTGTACATCATTTGTCATATTTCCTCTCACCTCTGTTGAAGCTCTGGGGTTTCCTTGGTCTGAGGGGGACTGCTTCTCCTTGCCCTGTCCCTCCAATCTCTCTCTTCCCTTTTCTCTCCTCCTTGCTGTCCTACAACACGCTCTGGTCTGCACGAGTTCATTGCACAAGGGCCCATCTGCTCTGTGACCTCATCTCTGCCAGAAACCTTAGACCTGGAGGTCACAGGCAAATGTGCTGTGTTTCTTTGCTTCTCTAAACATCCTGTGCAGGTAGAAGACATCGGTTCATGCGCGGGTAGAAATTATACTATTAAAACCTTCAGGACCTGTCTCCAAGCCTAAAGAGTTTGCCAAATTTGATCTCCAGTAATCACTTGCAAATATTTGCAAAGACTAAGAAAATTACAGAGGAAATGATATATGTCTGGCCAAGTTTAGTATCTTTATTATTTCTCTTCCTGTTGTCAATTTGGATAGCAGAAGTGGGATAGCTAGGGAGCTGTCCTTAATTATTTCTCATTCCAAATGCTCCACTTATATGTTAATCAGTTGTTTTCTTGGTTTACTCTGGGGTTGAGAGTTGTCAGGCTGCACACCTACAAGCCCAGTATTTGCCAGTCCCAAGAATAAGGCAACAGCCCTGAGTCAGCAACAGAGACATCTTAATGGTTTCATAGATGGGGGTCTTACACGTCTGAAGTTCAGGGGCCCTGCAGTGATGCCCCACTGTGGCGGCAGACAGCAGGCAGGACAAAGGAGCAGTCTTCTCTACCCCAGGGTGGAGGGAGGCTAACCATGACAAGGGAAATTGACATCAGGTTGGTGCATCAGTGGACTTCCCGGTGGCTCAGACGGTAAAGCGTCTGTCTACAGTGCCAGAGACCCGGGTTCAGTCCCTGGGTTGGGAAGATCCCTTGGAGAAGGAAATGGCAATCCACTCCAGTATTCTTGCCTGGAGAATCCCATGGACAGAGGAGCCTGGTAGGCTACAGTGCATGAGGTCGCACAGAGTTGGACACGACTGAGTGACTTCACGTTCACGGTAGCTCATCAGTTGCCAGAGAATGCAGATGGGTGTGCCCTTCTCTGGAGGCCCTTTGATAAACTATCACAGTGGAGATGTTCTGATCCACAGATTAGAACAGTCACTAGCTGAGGCCTAGGGGCAAGTATGTTTAGGTTCTGTGATTAAGACGGAAGGTCAGTCATGTGAGTAGCATGTCCTTCAAGCAGGGACTAGTCAAGCAGAGGATGTACAGAGAGCAAGAGAACAATCGTCTTGGGTGGACCAATTATATAAGTATTAACCGTTTATAGAAATTTTGAAGATACGCCCCCTTAACATGTGGAGAATCTTAGGAAGAAACTGACTCTAAGCATTTGGCAGAAACTGAGCGCTTTGCGTGCAGCATTCCACTCTGTCCTCCCAAGCCCTGGGAGATGCGAGGTGCAGTCGCTTGCCCAAGGTCACAAGAGTCATTTTTCAAACCAAGGGAGCTCACAGTCCTGGCCCATCTCATGCCCACCTCGCCCCAGCAACGGGCGCTCAGCACAGGTGTTTTGAATGTGCGTTGATGTCAGCTCGGACACAAATCAATGAGATCCTACTGGAGATACAAAGTACATCAAGCTTTTTCCTAAATAATCGAGGAAAAAAAGAGATGCAGACCAGGCTTGCAAATTTTTTTTCATAAAGGCTTTGGAGTTCCTGTCTTTGAGTCAGTACATTTATCTACCCAGTCGACATATGTAAATGAAATCAATACCTGAAAGTGTGTTCCTAAGTCCTTGTTAAGGATGTGAGTTTTTCAAAGTATTCAGTGTTTGATAAACTACAAATGATAATGATTGATTCAGATTTTATATTATGAATCATTACACTAAAAGTCAACTAGTCTTTGCTCTTTTAAAATAATAACCTTTAATAAAGTAATTTATGAGGTATTCTTTGATAAATGTGACAGAAGAAATAGTGCAGCTTGTCATGGCAGTAAGAGTGAAGAGTGGTATTTAAAATGCGTATCCTAATAATCCTGTATCCTATATCCTAATAATCTCTTTTCCTGATCACTTTCAGAAGCAGAAATGATGCTAATAAAACTGGTACTTTGTGGAACGTACCTTGGCAGCACAGGTTTCTTCACACACAGTATACAGAAGGAGCCTTACAAACAGCTAGGCATTAAAATTGAGCGTGATTGTGTGACCAGCAGATGTCTTAACTTGTAACTGAAGAATATTTAAGGCATGATAAAATGTGTATCTTTCCCTTCGGCTAAACAGTCTGTTACTTTACCAAAATGCTCACGTAACCACTCTGTCCATGTATCTGGACCTCACTCATTTAAATCAAGTGGGTCACTTGGCCTTTTTTTAGAAGAAAGCTCAGGAAATGCAGAGCAAAGAATCACAGACCCTTGACCCAAGTTGTGGCATCAGTTAGTGCATTTGTGGTTCATTCAGACTGTCTGCATCTCTGAGCCCTGCAAAGCTACATCTCACTGTGTCTCAGGTGCATCCTACCTCAGACAGCAGCTGACAACAACTCCTAGATGACTGTAAGGCCCTCAGTGGTGACTGAGCAGTCTGCACGCTTATTTCTTGTGTCTAGTTAAAGGCTATGTTCTAGACCTTATGGAGAATATAAATAAATAAGGCTCTGATATGAGGGGGAAATAGCGACAGGGAGAGGCTGGCAGGTGGGTGACTTGGATCATAGAAATGAATGAGGGTCTCATTTAAATTATATTCTTAGAACTTGTATTTACTGGCAAAATAATGACTTGCAAAAGTTTGGAAAACTGATGTTCAGATCTCTGGTTTAACGCTGGTTCTTGCTGGAGGGAAGTACCATCTTGGCAGAGTGCCAACCCACAATGTCATTGGCAGCAGGGCTACAAGGGCTAGAGACATGGACTAGTGTCCCTTGAGGCCCGTTGATAATTTTTTGTGCAGAGTTTTGGGCAAAGTCGTAGCCTAAGAAAGCCAACTTCCTGTAGGGATCTTGGGCCATGTCCACAGGATCTGGCCTTTTTCTTGCTAGGAGGGAGGTTTGTATGAGAGCCAAAAGGAAGGAAGGCAGAGGCTGCTTACCTCCAGGCAGGTAATTGTGTCTCTGTCTGCAAGCCACACTGGAGATGTCTGATAGAGCTTCCTGTTGGCCTCTGCTCCCTGCCAGCCCTGGAGACAGACAGGCAGGCATTGGGAGCCAGCAGCTTATTTCATGACTGGCGGGGGCAGGAGTGCATATGTTCTTAATGGGACCCAGTGTGTTTATGCCTCCCAGCCCCCACTGTAAAATGTAAATGAAGAGCAATTGTTTCACAGTCTCAACGTGGAAATTTTTCTTACTTGATACCTAAGTTGCAGAGATCAGAATTCCACAAACTGTTTTACACAGAATCAGCACAGTTCCCTCAATTCGGTCCTGGGTTTCAGTTCCCTTTTGCTTTTGCTCTTCTTTTGTCCTTGTAATCTCTCCATCTCTCAAGAGTCAACTCAGAACTACATTGCTTTTAAGCCTTCCCCACTCAAACCTTTCCTGCGTACGTGACCCCAGCCTCTTAGGGGTGGGCTGCCGTCTATGGGGTTGCACAGAGTTGGACACGACTGAAGCTGCTTAGCAGCAGCAGCAGCAGCAGCAGCAGCAGCAGCAGCAGCAGGGGCTCATACGTAGACCTGTGCTTCCCTGGTGGCTCAGTGGTAAAGAACTTGCCTACCAGTGCGGGAGACACGGGTTTGATCCCTCCTGGGATGGGAAGATCCCCTGAAGGAGGAAACAGCAACCTACTTCAATATCCTTGCCTGGAAAACTCCTTGCATAGAGGAGCCTAGTGGACTACAGTCCATGAGGATCACAAAGAGCCGGACACCCCTGAGCATGTATGCAGATGCAGGTGGCAGATAACATATTAGTTTCAGGTGTAGAACATAATGACCCAGTGTTTGTATATATTGCAAAATGATCACCACAAGAAGTCTAGATAACAGCCATCACCTCACAGTTTTAATTTCTTTTCTTGTGATGAGGACTTTTAAGGTCTGCTGTCCTAGCAGCTTACAAATATATAATACAGTCTTGTTAACTGTAGTCATCATGCTGCATATTACATCCCCAGGACTTACTCATTTTATAACTGGAAGTCTGTACCTTTTAACCACCTTTACCTGTTTTACCCATCTTCTGCCTCTGTACCTCTGGTAACCAATCTGTTCTCTGTGTCTATATTGTTTTTATTTTTTTGTCTGTTTAAGTTAGTTAGTTTGGGCTGTGCTGGGTCTTTGTTGCTGCACGCAGACTTTCTCTAGTTGTGGCAAGCAGGGGCTACTCTCTAGTTGCAGTGCTCAGCCTTCTCATTGTTGTGGCTTCTCTTGTTGCAGAGCACAGGCTCAGTAGTTGTGATGCACAGGCTTAGTTGCTCAGCAGTATGTGGAATCTTCCTAGACAATGCATGTCTCCTAGAGTGGCAGGTGAATTATTTATCCGTGAGCTACCAGGAAAGCTCCTGTTTTTAAGAATCAACATAAATGAGATTATATAGTATGTCTTTCTCTGTCTGATTGATTCCACTTAGCATAATATCCTCAAGGTTCATCTATGTTGTTGTAAATGGCGTGGTTTTCTTTTTATGGCTGAATAATATTCTATTGCATGTAAATGTATGTGTGTTATATATATTATACAGATACACATTATAAAGAACTGACATGTATATATTAAATGCGCTGCTGCTGCTAAGTCGCTTCAGTCATGTCTGACTCTGTGCGACCCCATAAACAGGAGCCACCAGGCTGCCCCGTCCCTGGGATTATTCAGGCAAGAACATGGAGTGGGTTGCCATTTCCTTCTCCAATGCATGAAAGTGAAAAGTGAAAGTGAAGTTACTTAGTCATGTACGACTCTTAGCGACCCCATGGACTGCAGCCCACCAGGTTCCTCCATCCATGGGATTTTCCAGGCAAGAGTACTAGAGTGGGGTGCCATTGCCTTTTTCGATTAAATGTGCTATATATGCATATATATACATTATATATAAATAATTATACATATACATATGTATATATTATACATATCTCAGTTTTCTTGATCCATTCATCCGTTGATGATGCAGGTTGCTTCCATGTCTTAGCTAGTATAATAATGTTGCATTGAATGTGGGTGTGTAGATATCTTTTCAAGTTAGTGTTTTTATTTCTTTCAGATAAATACCCCAAAATAGAACTGCTAGATCATATAATACTGTTTTTCATTTTTTGAGGAACTTCCTTACTGTTTTCCGTAGCAGCTACACCACTTTAATAGTCCTAGGAACTGTCCACAAGGGTTCCCTTTCCTCCAATCCTCGCCCCTACTTTTTTTTTTGGCTTTTTGATGCTAACCATTCTGACAGGCGTGAAGAGATACCTCATAGTATTTAGATTTGCATTTCCTTGATGATTAGTCTTGTTGAACATCTTTGCATGTAGTTACTATTGGCTATCTGTCTGTCTTCTTTGGGAAAATATCTGTTCAGATCCTCTGCCTATGTTTTAATCAGAAATTGTGTGTTTTTGCTGTTGGATTTGTGTGAGAATTTTGAGAATCAATATGGGATGTTAAGGATTAGAGGTGTGAACCCCCTCAACAGTAGCCTGAACCAGTCCTTTTCTGATGATCTTGGTTCCACCATTCTGCTTGTGATTTACACAATGGGAAGCAGTGAGCCTCTCTTTCAACCCAGGCCAGAGATCAAGATAGAGATTAGCACTCCCACCTCTTCACTGATTCCAGCCTTGGGAGGAGCCACTCACCTGATCAGTGTTGTCTTAAGTCTCTTTCAGCTTAGGTAACAAAACACCATAGACCAGTTCAGTTCAGTTAAGTTCAGTCAGTCAGTCCTGTCCAACTCTTTACGACCCTGTGAATCACAGCACGCCAGGCCTCCCTGTCCATCACCAACTCCCGGAGTTCACTCAGACTCACGTCCATCAAGTCAGTAATGCCATCCAGCCATCTCATTCTCTGTCGTCCCCTTCTCCTCCTGCCTCCAATCCCTCCCAGCATCAGAGTCTTTTCCAGTGAGTCAACTCTTCACATGAGGTGGCCAAAGTACTGGAGTTTCAGCTTTAACATCATTCCTTCCAAAGAAATCCCAGGGCTGATCTCCTTCAGAATGGACTGGGTGGATCTCCTTGCAGTCCAAGGGACTCTCAAGAGTCTTCTGTGACACCACAGTTCAAAAGCATTAATTCTTTGGCACTCAGCTTTCTTCACAGTCCAACTCTCACATCCATACGTGACCACTGTAAAAACCATAGCCTTGACTAGACAGAACTTTGTTGGCAAAGTAATGTCTCTGCTTTTCAATATGCTATCTAGGTTGGTCATAACTTTCCTTCCAAGGAGTAAGCATCTTTTAATTGCATGGCTGCAGTCACCATCTACATTTTTT
>SJYC01064061.1:0-13435 GCA_006408675.1 Madoqua kirkii | reverse complement strand
ATTGTGATCCACACAGTCAAAGGCTTTGGCATAGTCAATAAAGCAGAAATAGATGTTTTTCTGGAACTCTCTTGCTTTTTCAATGATCCAGCAGATGTTGGCAATTTGATCTCCAGTTCTTCTGCCTTTTCTAAATCCAGCTTGAGCATCTGGAAGTTCATGGTTCACATACTGCTGAAGCCTGGCTTGGAGAATTTGGGGCATTACTTTACTAGCATGTGAGATGAGTGCAGTTGTGTGGTAGTTTGAGCATTCTTTGGCATTGCCTTTCTTTGGTATCTGTCTGCAATGCGGGAGACCCGGGTTTGATCCCTGTGTCGAGAAGATCCCTTGGAGAAGGAAATGGCAATCCACTCCAGTACTATTGCCTGGAAATTGATAGGCTACATTCCATGCGGTCGCAGAGTCGGAGACGACTGAGCGACTTCACATTCACGTTCACGTTCTTTGGGATTGGAATGAAAACTGACCTTTTCCAGTCCTGTGGCCATTGCTCAGTTTTCCAAATTTGCTGGCATATTGAGTACAGCACTTTCACAGCATCATCTTTCAGGATTTCAAATAGCTCCACTGGAATTCCATCACCTCCACTAGCTTTGTTCATCGTGATGCTTTCTAAGGCCCACTTGACTTCACATTCCAGGATGTCTGGCTCTACGTGAGTGATCACACCATCATGATTATCTGGGTCATGAAGATCTTTTTTGTACAGTTCTTCTGTATATTCTTGCCACCTCTTCTTAATATCTTCTGCTTATGTTAGGTCCATATCATTTCTGTCCTTTATTAAGCCCATCTTTGCATGAAATGTTCCCTTGGTATCTCTAATTTTCTTGAAGAGATCTCTAATATTTCCCATTCTGTTGTTTTTCTCTGTTTCTTTGCATTGATCACTGAGGAAGGGTTTCTTATCTCTTCTTGCTATTCTTTGGAACTCTGCATTCAGATGCTTATATCTTTTCTTTTCTCCTTTGCTTTTAGCCTCTCTTCTTTTCCCAGCTATTTGTAAGGCCTCCTCAGACAGCCATTTTGCTTTTTTGCATTTCTTTTCCGTGGGGATGGTATTGATCCCTGTCTCCTGTACAGTGTCACGAACCTCCGTCCATATTTCATCAGGCACTCTATCTATCAGATCTAGTCCCTTAAATCTATTTCTCACTTCCACTGTATAATCATAAGGGATTTGATTTAGGTCATACCTGAATGGTCTAGTGGTTTTCCCTACTTTCTTCAATTTAAGTCTGAATCTGGCAATTGACACCATAGACCAGGTGGCTTATAAATGACAGACATTTGTTTCTCCCAGCCCTGGGGGCTGGGAGGATCCAGCCTTGGGCAGTTTTAGCATCTGGTGAGCACCTGCCTCCTGGTTCATAGATGGCCATCCTTTTACTATGTCCTCACATAGGGGAAGGTGTGAGGTCGCTTTTAAAAACGGCATTAATCTCAGTTACTTCCTGATGGCCTAGCTTTTGAAAACTTAATTGGAGGTAGGGATTTCACCATATGTACGTCAGAGTGACAGAGTTCACAGCAAATGGTCTGAGCAAGACTGACATTTCTGTGGCCACGTTTACTTGAGGCAGGGTGACTGCCTGGAGACCACTCAGCCCGCTGTGCTGCCTCTCTGGCAGACTGTCCTCGGTCCCTGTGACCCTTTGCTTTTCCCAAGTCTCTTAGAGTGGGGACTCAGGCAGTTCAGTCGCTCAGTTATGTCTGACTGTTTGTAACTCCATGGACTGCAGCATGCCAGGCTTCCCTTCCGCCAGCTTTACCAACTCCCAGAGGTTGCTCAAACTTGTGGGTGGGGACTAGGTAGGCCCATTGATCTCTGCTCCCTCGCTCTCTCACCCTTCATTGCTTTCCATTCAGGAGAAGTGGTGTGTGGGGTCAGCAAGAAGTCAGAAACCTCCTTGGACCTCAAGTATAGGCAGTCCCACCTGGTTAATAAAGAGTCTTAGTGTTTGGAAGAGAGTAAAAACCTTAATTGACATCCTCTTTGAATTGACTGGTTTTAACCCAAGAGGAGGAACATAAGATTGCACCACTTCCCTGAGACTGCTTTTAAACTTGTCTTCAGAGGTGAACAGATCCTCACATGTATGACTGATAAATTCAGTGTCTCTTATGCTGTTATTTTTTCTCTTACTTGCAACTCCAGGCCCTAGAGAATTACTAAAAAGCAAGTGACACCAGTCTCCTGGGACACACTGTTCCCTCACAGACTTCAGTTTTTACTGACCAAAGTGGATTATGCCTCCCTCTCTGCACAGTTCATCACCTTTCGAGACAGCAGAAAAACCTGATGTTAGTCCCGTTTAGGATTTAGTCTGGGGGCTTTGACCAGGAGTATATCAATTTGAAAACATTCCTCTGGGGGTTAAAAGTATTAGGAATTCTCACTGTGGAGTGAAAAACGACTTACATAGCATAAAATAAGAATCTTAGTTCAGTTGCTCACTTGTGTCCGACTCTTTGCAACCCCATGAACCGCAGCACACCAGGCCTCCCTGTCCATCACCAACTCCCAGAGTCCACCCAAACCCATGTCCATTGAGTCGGTGATGCCATCCAACCATTTCATCCTCTGTCGTCCCCTTCTCCTCCTGCCCTCAATCTTTCCCAGCATCAGGGTCTTTTCAAATGAGTCGGGTCTTTGCATCAGGTGGCCAAAGTATTGGAATTCAGCTTCAACATCAGTCCTTCCAATGAACACCCAGGACTAGTCTCCTTTAAGATGGACTGGTTGGATCTCCTTGCAGTCCATGGGACTCTCAAGAGTCTTCTCCAACACCACAGTTCAAAAGCATCAATTCTTCAGCTCTCAGCCTTCTTCACAGTCCAACTCTCACATCCATACGTGACCACTGGAAAAACCATAGCCTTGACTAAACAGACCTTAGTTGGCAAAGTAATGTCTCTGCTTTTCAATATGCTATCTAGGTTGGTCCTAACTTTCCTTCTAAGGAGTAAGCATCTTTTAATTTCATGGCTGCAATCACCATCTGCAGTGACTTTGGAGCCCCCAAATATAAACTTAGTTACTATTTCCACTGTTTACCCATCTACCTGCCATGAAGTGATGGGACCGGATGCTATGATCTTCGTTTTCTGAATATTGAGCTTTAAACCAACTTTTTCACTCTCCTCTTTCACTCTCAAGAGGCTGTTTAGTTCTTCTTCACTTTCTGCCATAAGGGTGGTGTCATCTGCATATCTGAGGTTATTGATATTTCTCCTGGCAATCTTGATTCCAGCTTGTGGTTCCTCCAGCCTAGTGTTTCTCATGATGAATCTTAACTGGGAGAGACAAAAAGCAGGAAGCCAGCACAGTCAGATTTTCATTGAATGACTAGGGCACTGGGCTGGATGTGCGACTAGCACTTCTTATCACGAAAACAAGATAGAGCGTCCTGTTCCTCGCTGTGGTCCCTAGCTCAGCAAGCTCTCTGCACCTTCCAACTCCAAGTGCATGCTGTGTGTCAGCAGCATCAGCCTCACCTCCAAGCTTGTTAGAATTGTAGGCTCCTGGGTCCCACCCCAAGCTGAGTCACAGCCCATGTACCCAGGTGATTCATAACACATGCTAATTTGGGTTAACCCTACATCAGAATCCCCTGGAGGGCCTGCTAAAAATGTAGATTCCTAGGGCTCAACCTAGGAAGATTGAGGGGTTTTTTGGTTTTGTTTGTTTGTTTGTTTGTTTGTTTAGCAGTGCTGCACAGCATTCGAAATCATAGTTCCCTGATCAGGATTGAACCCATGCCCACTGCATTGGAGGTATGGAGTCTTAACCACTGAGCACCAGGCAAGTCCCTGAGATTGAATTTGGTAGATCTGGTTGGAGGTATATGTTTGCTAATGCTGCTGATCAGCCACCCACTTTGCTGCTCTTTAGCTTTCCCCTGAGTGAGGAGCTCCTGCCGAGGCCACACAGCATTTGCCAAGTTGGAAAACAGCCTAGAACAACCCCAGACTGCAGACACTGGCAAGCTTCAATGGGACCAGGCCAGTCAGCAGGCTTACCTCCACCATGACCCTGGGTGCAGCAGCCCTGGGCACGGAGGGATAGCCACCGCCACAAGACATCTCCAGGACCCAGGGCTGGACGTGGTCCACTGTCTCCACTGTGTCCTAATATGAGGCCCCCTTCCAGTAGACTCCCATCTGGAGCTTGGGGGATCCAGTCCTGACTTGAAACTTAATCAGAGAGACCTCAGGTGTCTCTTTGTGCATGAACTCAAAGTCAGGACCACTCCTCTCCCCTTTCTAGTCTCTACCCAGGGTCTAACCACTTACCCTTAGACTTCAACCTAAAAAAGGTCCCAGTAGGGCCCTCCCCTGGGGACCCCATCTTATCACAGTGATAAGCCTTTCGGATGGAGGCTACCTGGTTGAGGCCAAGGTGTACATACCCGCTCTTTAGAAATGACTTCTCTGAAGGCCACAGTATGATTTTCTGGAATTGCTGTAACTGTAAATAAGAAGAAAAGTTAATTCTTCCATCAAGGATGTCCCTATCTAATTAATTGTCTTTAGATCCTTTAATTCTTTCAGTTCTTATTAGGGCCTTTGCTTTCCTTCAGTCATGAAATTTTCAACCTGTAAAATCTCAGACTACAAGAGATCATTTCTCAGTGAATATTGTTTCCAGGCTTAAAATTGTGTTGCTGGTGATGACAATCAGCAAAAGGCACATAGATTGTAAAAATACTCTTTTTAAAGGCTGTGCATATTATTTATATTAAATATGTGCTGTGAAATAAACACTGTCCCTTGAAGTAACCCATCCCTGCATATTTAATTATCTAATGGTAGGCACAAAGTGTAAAGGTAAAGAGATTGTGATGCGACAAACTTGGCCTCTGTATACCAGAGTCGAATTGACTCTCAGAGACAGTTTTGAATGAAACAGAAAAGAATAGCTTTATTGCTTTTCCAGGCAAAGGGGGCCACAGGGGACTCATGCCCTCAGAACAGTGCGTCCCCACCCAGGGGGACTTAGGAGTTTCTAGCAGTGTTGAGGGTGGGACTGCTGGTGAGGATCAGGGTGTGTGCAGGACCTGCACTCCTTGCGTCTGGCCTCAGGTGGTCTCCTGATGAGCTTCTGTGGTTCCGGGGGTTTTCCCAACTATAACCTGTTCTCTGGAATGAAACGTGTTTGTCTAGTAGTTAATATCTTTCATTTGTTGGGGGTTTTAGTTCTGCAAACAAGCTCAAAGGTATTGTTATGTGTATCCCTTGAGGCGGAAGCAGGACCCTGTTCTGAGGCCACATCCCTCACTCCCCTGATTAGCAGCTGTTTGCCCTTCGTGTTTGCCCTTCGAAACTCAGGGAAGGTCATGGAGGCTGAAGCCTGTTTCCTGCAAACAAGAAATGGGGGACAGAGGAAGGCTTCCAGGAGCCCACAGCATTATGCTCAATTCCGATTGGTGGTGATGGACTTTATCAGGTTTGGTAAAGGTCTCCTTTTGAACAGTAGACCTTTTCAGCCTGATTTGAATTGGAACACTTATAGAAGAAAAGAGCAAGACATATTCAGGATATAGGGAATTCCTTGGTGAGCTCAACTTCCCAGAACTTTTTCTGGAACAGCAGTCATAGGGTAATGCAGAAGAGTGTAGTTGGCCTCTATAATGTTGAACTGTGAAACTCAGGACACATTCTACATCAGGAAGGTAAAAGCTGAGCAGAATGTGTTAACAGCTTAAATTGTTAGTCTTCAAGGTCATCCTTCAAACATCTTTCATTCACTTCCTTTTAGAAATTTGAGAATGAAGTGGATCCAGCTATATCAATCAGAAGCATTAAAATTTTTTTATTTTATATTGAACTAGAGTTAATAATATTGTGTTAGTTTCAGGTGTACAGCAAAGTGATTCAGTTACAAATAGCATTCTTTTTCAAAGTCTATGGGTCTGTTTCTGTTTTGTAAATAAGTCCATTTGTATCATTTTTTGGGGGATTCTGCATATAAATAATATATTGTTTTTCTCTGAGGAATATTTTATATATATTAAGATCCAGAAAAAATACAGTTCAAACTAGCTTAAAAACTAAAGAGTACTTAATTGGTTGATGTTACTAAAAAGTACAGAAGCATCACCAGGTTTTGGCATGGTTTAAAAACTAGTTTCTTTTTAAAACCTAGTTTCTTTTTCTTCCTGTTTCAAAATGGTTGCTGGAAGCTCAAGGCTACATGATGCTTCTTATACTTTTTTTTATGAAAGTTGGTTCTCTGTTCTAAAGCTCTTGGCAAAAATCCTAGAGTTTAACTGGACTGGTTGAGCAGCTTGGCTACACTGGTAACCAAAAAACAAGAGAAGCAATAGTCCAAGTGACAGGAACCTGGATTCAGAGCCCAGCCCTGAATCACCCCAGGTACAAGGAGAATAGGATTATTTGTTTAGTTGCCAAGTCATGTCTTTGCGACCCTATGGACAGTAGCTTGCCAAGTTCCTCTGTCCATGGGATTCTTCAGGGAAGAATACTGGAGTGGGTTGCCGTTTCCTTCTCCAAAGGATCTTCCTGACCCAGGGATCAAACCCTATCCCCTTTTGAATAGGATCCTCTGGCTTAAGCCATTAAGCCACCTGTTAGCAGTAGACATGGGCTCAGTCCTCAGCAGGCTTTTCTGTTGCCCCAGACTTGGTCATAACACATAGATCCAAGACAGGGGGATGGAGAGTATTCTCTGTGGCCTGAGAAAATGCAGGCCCAAAGAGGATTCTCCAGATCTGCCGCCTTGGTCTGTGATCAAGGGCGAGAATGATTTAGAAGCAAGTGTGTCTGTAGAAGGAAGAGCTGGTGAATAGATGTGGGCTAAGCGAGGAGGCTGTCTAGCTTTTGGCTGGTGATTGATCACCCAAGTCAGAAGTACCCTTGAAACATCTTCATTTGTAAGAGCAGGCTGACTAATTCCTTAAGAATTCATTGAGGTTTTCTGTTACCTAGGCTGACTTGATAGATAGCTTCAGTTGAAAACACTGAAGGTGGTGAGCAATATTACATTTGTATCTCCAACTAATTACTATGTATAGATCCACAGTTCTGTATGAAAATTATAGTGAAACTTAGGGAGACAGTGTGTTCTGATAAATAGGAAATGTGTGATCTAAAAATATTTTTCCATGTGTTTTTCTAATCAGGGAATGCACACACACACACATACATATTTGTATAGTAAAAAGTAATACTTCTAAAAAATATTGAAGCACTTTGGGCAAAGAATAAAGTAACTTTGTTTTGACTGTGAAGTAATAGAACTAATTGTGAAGTCCCTAGTACATATAGGTTAAGAGATGTAAAATGAAGCCTAGTACTTAGTTTTTGATACAGATCTTAAGTATTTGGCCATGAATGAGTAATTCTTGGTGGACATTTGTGACAGTGTGCCAGGTACAGCTTGATTCTCTAGGCTTTGATGATTCTTTTTCTACCTTAAAAGTTATATCAGTGGATATTTATTATTATTCTCTTCTGCTCATCAGCCTGAGAGTTTGCCTAATGAAAGAGCTGCTGAGCCTTTTGCATGTAAATCCTGGTGCCATGGAAGCTCAGCCCAAGGCCACAGAAACTGAATGCATACCAAAGATGGGTGGACTTACAAAGCAAACAGTTCCCAGGCTGAGTGATCATGTAATTCACGCCTTGTTTTTCTGATGATTTTTTTTTTTTCAGAACCGAATGGAGGAAAGCAAAGCACTCTTTAGAACAATTATCACGTATCCCTGGTTCCAGAACTCCTCAGTTATTCTGTTCTTAAACAAGAAAGATCTTCTAGAGGAGAAAATTATGTATTCCCACCTAGTTGACTATTTCCCGGAATACGATGGTAAGTCTGCACTCTTCAGCCAGCGCCTTAAACTTAATTGGTTGATGTTACTAAAAAGTACAGAAGCATCACCAGGTTTTGGCATGGTTTAAAAACTAGTTTCTTTTTAAAACCTAGTTTCTTTTTCTTCCTGTTTCAAAATGGTTGCTGGAAGCTCAAGGCTACATGATGCTTCTTATACTTTTTTTTATGAAAGTTGGTTCTCTGTTCTAAAGCTCTTGGCAAAAATCCTAGAGTTTAACTGGACTGGTTGAGCAGCTTGGCTACACTGGTAACCAAAAAACAAGAGAAGCAATAGTCCAAGTGACAGGAACCTGGATTCAGAGCCCAGCCCTGAATCACCCCAGGTACAAGGAGAATAGGATTATTTGTTTAGTTGCCAAGTCATGTCTTTGCGACCCTATGGACAGTAGCTTGCCAAGTTCCTCTGTCCATGGGATTCTTCAGGGAAGAATACTGGAGTGGGTTGCCGTTTCCTTCTCCAAAGGATCTTCCTGACCCAGGGATCAAACCCTATCCCCTTTTGAATAGGATCCTCTGGCTTAAGCCATTAAGCCACCTGTTAGCAGTAGACATGGGCTCAGTCCTCAGCAGGCTTTTCTGTTGCCCCAGACTTGGTCATAACACATAGATCCAAGACAGGGGGATGGAGAGTATTCTCTGTGGCCTGAGAAAATGCAGGCCCAAAGAGGATTCTCCAGATCTGCCGCCTTGGTCTGTGATCAAGGGCGAGAATGATTTAGAAGCAAGTGTGTCTGTAGAAGGAAGAGCTGGTGAATAGATGTGGGCTAAGCGAGGAGGCTGTCTAGCTTTTGCTGGTGATTGATCACCCAAGTCAGAAGTACCCTTGAAACATCTTCATTTGTAAGAGCAGGCTGACTAATTCCTTAAGAATTCATTGAGGTTTTCTGTTACCTAGGCTGACTTGATAGATAGCTTCAGTTGAAAACACTGAAGGTGGTGAGCAATATTACATTTGTATCTCCAACTAATTACTATGTATAGATCCACAGTTCTGTATGAAAATTATAGTGAAACTTAGGGAGACAGTGTGTTCTGATAAATAGGAAATGTGTGATCTAAAAATATTTTTCCATGTGTTTTTCTAATCAGGGAATGCACACACACACACATACATATTTGTATAGTAAAAAGTAATACTTCTAAAAAATATTGAAGCACTTTGGGCAAAGAATAAAGTAACTTTGTTTTGACTGTGAAGTAATAGAACTAATTGTGAAGTCCCTAGTACATATAGGTTAAGAGATGTAAAATGAAGCCTAGTACTTAGTTTTTGATACAGATCTTAAGTATTTGGCCATGAATGAGTAATTCTTGGTGGACATTTGTGACAGTGTGCCAGGTACAGCTTGATTCTCTAGGCTTTGATGATTCTTTTTCTACCTTAAAAGTTATATCAGTGGATATTTATTATTATTCTCTTCTGCTCATCAGCCTGAGAGTTTGCCTAATGAAAGAGCTGCTGAGCCTTTTGCATGTAAATCCTGGTGCCATGGAAGCTCAGCCCAAGGCCACAGAAACTGAATGCATACCAAAGATGGGTGGACTTACAAAGCAAACAGTTCCCAGGCTGAGTGATCATGTAATTCACGCCTTGTTTTTCTGATGATTTTTTTTTTTTCAGAACCGAATGGAGGAAAGCAAAGCACTCTTTAGAACAATTATCACGTATCCCTGGTTCCAGAACTCCTCAGTTATTCTGTTCTTAAACAAGAAAGATCTTCTAGAGGAGAAAATTATGTATTCCCACCTAGTTGACTATTTCCCGGAATACGATGGTAAGTCTGCACTCTTCAGCCAGCGCCTTAGCCAGGGAATATCCCTCCTCCTGAGACCAGGGCCAGAGCTAACACACTCCCATACCCTATCAGTGCCTCAGAAGCCCGCGTGTTGATGGAGTATGAATCACTGTTTGTCCTGTCTTTTAATGACCTGAAATGTTTCACTTACCAACAGTGATGAAAGTTACACTTACTTCAAAATATATAAGGAGCTTCCTTTTATATCAGAGGAGGGAACAATACCCTAGTTTGGGCTATATACCAACCGTTATAGTTCCCTCTTGAGTTCCCTTTCATTTGGTAACCGTTTGCCTCTCTTTCTCTCTGGAGAGAAAACAGAATTTTGTGGTCAAGAGCCCATGGTCTGAAGTTGATCTATCAGCTTCAAATCCCAGTTCTGATACTTCCTATTTGTAAACCTTGATCGACTAACTTAATTGCTCGGGGCTTTAGGTCCAACCTTTTGTTTTGTTGACTGTAATAGGTAACATAAGTGTGACATTTCAGCATGATGCCTGACACAGATATTTTCTTTGGAGGGCTTCATGGCCCCATGAAGCCCTATCATACTGAGAGAAGGCACCCATCTTTTAAGCTCTGCCTGTAGCACCCACTTTAGGACTCCTGTCTATGTACTTTGCATTGTTTACTTCCTTCTTATAACAAATCTTGCCTCCTCGACTAGACTGAAATCCTGGATGACTGAGCACAACACCCAACCCCTTCTGAGAAATATTACTTGCTGACAGATTGGTAACAAAATGCATCCATACCAGCCACTCTGGCACAGGTGAAAGAGTCACAACCCCTGCCCTGTAAGAACTTACCTGCAGAATCCACACTCAGCTCCCCACACACGCTGGAGTCTAACCTGCAGAATCCACACTCAGCTCCCCACACACGCTCGAGTCTAGATTAGGAGTGGCTAACTGTGGGCTTCCTAGGTGCCTCAGTGGTAAAGAATCCACCTGCCAAGCAGGAGACTCAGTTTTGATCCGTGGGTCAGGAAGATCCCCTGGAGAAGGAAATGGCAACCCACTCCAGGATTCTTGCCTGGGAAATCCCATGGACAGAGGAGGCTGGTGGGGTCGCAGAAGAGTCAGACGGGACTGAATGACTAAACAACTATGGCCTGTTGCCTCTTTTTATAAGTAAAATTTTACTGAAACAGCCACACCCACTCATTTAAATGCTGTCTGGCTGCATTTGTGCTACAGCAGCAGAACTAAGTGGTTGTAATAGAGCTCAAGTGGCCCAGAAGCTCAAAATACTTACTCTGTGGTCCTTAAACAGACAAAGCTGCCAAACCCAGATCTAAGTGAATAGTAGGTAAGAGGACAAACTTGGAATGTCGCACAGTACAGCACCAGCTCTGCCACTTACTGGCAGTGGGGCCTCAGTCACGTTTAAGTACTCAGCTTCCTCCTGCTTAAAAAAGCATTGAATGGAATCACATATGCAAGACACGTGGCTAGGTGCCTGGCAGAGAGAACACAAACCCAAAAGTACCCATTCTAGAGGTGCAACAAGAGAATGGGCTGTTTTTAAAAAATACTTTATCAGCATAAGCTATCTGGTGTGTATGTCAACTCAGCAGCATTTTTGTACTTCTACAAACTCCTTAAGAAAGGTAATTACTTCAAAACTAATACTCTGGCCTCATAGCTTTCCCCAAAGATGCCAACACACATCGAGGATGGAGTTTCACTCATCTTTCATCACACGTGTGTTTGGTGTGATGCTGCTCATGGAAGGGAAACATTACATGTTAATGAACTGAAGTTCCTTCTCAGATGCACATAGGATTCTAACATGTAGGGGTGTTATCATACTGGTCTTGTCAGCAGTATGTTCCCATCCTCTGTCCAAGTAGCTTTTCCTTTGTGCTTTGAGGTTCCTTTAAACACAAATACTTGCCTAGCCTATTCTCTTTTCCTCCTTTTACTTGGCCACTAGCCTGCCACCAAGTCACAGATGCCCGAGCCTGTAGTCCTCTGCGCTCCTGAGCAAACCGCGGAAGGAGGCAGCCTAGCACTAGTTCCCTCCCACAGCAACAGGCTGGCTCCTTAAACACGAGACCAGCCCAGATAAGATGGGCGCGAGGCGTCCAGCCTACACCCAGCACACATGCTTGCCTCATATGCCTGGAAAGGGAGACTTGTTTTAGTTTTTCTCAGAATTTGGTGAAAATCCACAAATGAGAAATGACCAGCACCCCCTGACACAGCACAAGCCTGTAGGCAGCATGTTTTCATTATGTGCATACTTATGGGAGGACAGAGGACAGGGCACAGAGCAGGCCCGCCAAGGCTCAAGGCACATCAGAGCACACACAGAAAGGCACACCAGGGTTGCTTTTCCTGCAGTAAAGGCCTGCAGTGAGTGTTAGAGTACTGTTCTTCCTTCTCTGTGCGGCTTCTTCCTCTTCTTTTTACCTATCTCCCTGGTCCAGTGAGTTCCCCAGATTCCCCATCACTATAAGTAAGAACATCTTCCTTCCAACAGGAGCCCACTGGGAATGTTGTTAAATCTGAAGTTTTTTTTGTTTTTTTTGTTTTTTTTTACTGTCCATCTCCCCTGATAACACATGTCACATTTATAGTAAACTTGTCTGTGGAAAAAGAATAAAGGACGCTGATAGTTATTCCTAAAGCAGATGCAGCTGTCATTCCAGGGGACTTCAGGCCCTGATAAGATGACCTGAGAGAAAAGATTCTAGGCCCACTGTGCAGTGACATGTTTATAATACACATGTTTATAGTATTATAAATTTCACACTTCCACATTTCTGTACTTACAAGGTCTTAATCATAATGAATGTCATTTCTTTATTTCTCTTCAGGAAGGAAAATTACCATTTCCACGTGGACTTGCAAAACTGCTCATAGAGACTATGAGATTTTTGTTCCTGCTATGATGGCCATAATGATTTCTTTGTAGTTTATGTTTATTCAGATGACAAATTATGCTTAAAAGCATAACAGACTCCAAGTGCTCTTCAGTGAACTTGAGTTATCTTGTGATATACTTTAGAGTTAAAAAAGAACAAAAGAGTCAAAAGAGTAGACTTCTGTTTCCCAAAAAGAACAAGTAAAATTTCATTCACAAATGAGAAAGATAATGTTCTTTTATGGAAATGGAAGACTGCATCAGTTCTAACAATCTATTAATCCGTCTCCATTAGTCCATCACTGGGAGATGGTGAAAGACAGGGAAGCCTGGTGTGCTGCAGTCCACGGGATTGCAAAGAATTGGACACGACTGAGCAACTGAACAATAACAACAATGGAATCAACGATAGTACATTGAATAAGCTAGGACACTAAATAATTATATATATATATCACATATCTTTAATTGGGGCACTCTTTAATTCAGTATGGTGCGTCTTATTCAGTTCAGTTCAGTTTAGTCACTCATTCGTGTCTGAATCTTTGTGACCCCCTGAATCACAGCACACTAGGCCTCCCTGTCCATCACCAACTCCCAGAGTTCACTCAGACTCACGTACATCAAGTCCATGATGCCATGCAGCCATCTCATCCTCTGTCATCCCCTTCTCCTCCTGGCCCCAATCCCTCCCAGCATCAGAGTCTTTTCCAATGAGTCAACTCTTCGCATGAGGTGGCCAAAGTACTGGAGTTTCAACTTCAGCATCCTTCCCTCCAAAGAACACTCAGGGCTGATCTCCTTCCACTCAGGGCTGATCTCCTTCAGAAGGAACTGGTTGGATCTCCTTGCAGTCCAAGGGACTCTTAAGAGTCTTCTCTAACACCACAGTTCAAAAGCATCAATTCTT
>SJYC01064060.1:0-11517 GCA_006408675.1 Madoqua kirkii | reverse complement strand
TATTCATTGAAATTTTGCTCAATGCAGATAATTATACTAAAGTTTCAAAAAAAATAGAATATATTTCTCTAGTCTCAAATTTTCAAAAGGTAAAATGCTGTGGTGTGTTTGTGCATTCAAAATATTTATCTAAGATTTGAACATATGAATCAAAGCTTACATATTGTTCGTGTTTATTTTCTCAGTCTTATAGTCTATGGCTAGAATACATTAATTTTATTCTGAGCATTTCATGGGAATGAAAATGGTAGCTCCTGAACTTGCCTATCCTGCTTTCTATTGCAGCTAAGACATCTAAAAGAATTATAAATTTACAGCTACTTTTCTCAGATTCTCTAATATTAGACCCACAAATTTGTATGACCAATTTGTTATTTCAAGATTTGTTTTTTATTATACTAAACTTATTCTCCAAAACTACCAACTGCTGAATCCTAAATACAATTAGACTGTTGTCTTGAGATAGTCCTGAGATTATTTACATTTTAAAAACTCACTTAAATGCATGGAAATACTGGCTTTTAAAAAAAAGTTTATATGTTTTATATTGTCAGCAATTTTGTAATGATTATTTAGTGCTGCAAGATAGCCATTTAATGCTGAAATAAATTTACTTGGAAATGAATTTGTTACATCTTTTAAATGGTAACTAAAATTCAGCTTCCTGAAAGGTTTCTTTTCTAATCTCCCACAGAAGTTTTTCCATGCTTTTCTCTTGCATCTACTTACACCTACCACTTTTATTTAAATAATAAAAATATACTTCAGTGTTAGTTTGTTAAGGCTGCCACACAAATAACATAGACTGGATAGATAGACTGTGTCCCCCACAGTTCTGAAGATTGGAAGTCCAAAATCAAGGTGTCTGCAGTTTGGTTTCTTCTGCGACCCCTCTCCTTGGCTTGCAGATGCTCAGTTTCATGCTGTGTCTTCACATTATCTTTCCTCTATGTGCATACACCTCTGGTATGTCTCTTTGTGTGTCCAAATTTCCTATTCTTATGAGAACACTAATCAGATTGAATTAAAGCCCACTATGAGGTGAGGTGAAGTCGCTCAGTTGTGTCCGACTCTTTGCGACCCCGTGGACTGTTGCTACCAGGCTCCTCTGTCCATGGGATTCTCCAGGCCAGAATACTGGAGTGGGTTGCCATTTCCTTCTCCAGGGGATCTTCCCGACCCAGGGATCGAACCCAGATCTCCCGCATTGGAGGCAGATGCTTTAACCTCTGAGCCACCAGGGAAGCCAAAGCCCACTATACTGGCCTCATTTTAACTTAGGTCCCATCTCCAAATCCAGTATAATTTAGAAATTCTGGGAAATATGACTTTCACGTATGAGCCTGAGTGTACTCAATTTAGCCTCTTTTATCAGTTACTTTGATTTCTTGCCCTTTGTTAAAACAAAGTTACTATTTATAAATCTACTTTCAACTTGGGTCTGAAATACTTGAAATGTCTCTCTGAAGCTTAAATTATTTGATAACTGTCAGTGATGCAATGTAGTCATATAAATATGAACTCAATAATTATAAGCTAATGAATATGGTACAAGGTAAAATAAAGGAAAGAAAAAAGTACAGTTATTCCCCAAAATAATTGAGGATGATAAAAAGAATGCAGCTTGAATGTTTTCCTATTTACTTAATTCAGCCCTTAAGTTTTTTGGTTTTTTGTTTTTTTTTTCTTTTTTAATTTGATGTTCAGTCGCTTAGTCATGTGTGATTTTGGAGCCCAAGGAAATAAAGTCTGTCACTGTTTCCATTATTTCCCAGTCTCTTTACCAGGAAGTGATGGGACGGGATTCTGTGATCTTAGTTTTCTGAATGCAAGTTTTAAGCCAGCTTTTTCATACTCTGCTTTCACTTTCTTCAAGAGGCTCTTTAGTTCCTCTTCACTTTCTGCCATGAGGGTGGTATCATCTGCATATCTGAGGTTATTGATATTTCTCCTAGCAGTCTTGATTGTAGCTTGTACTTCATTCAGTCCAGCATTTCATATGATGTCCTCTGCACTTAAGTTAAATAAGCAAAGTGACAATGTACAGCTTTCCCAATTTGGAACCAGTCCGTTGTTCCATGTCTGATTCTAACCATTGCTTCTTGACCTGCATACAGGTTTCTCAGAAGGAAGATCAGTTGGTCTGCTATTGCCATCTCTTGAAGAATTTTTCATAGTTTGTTGTGATCCAAACAGTCAAAGGCTTTAATGTAGTCAGTGAAGCAGAAGTAGATGCTTTTCTGTAATTCCCATGCTTTTTCTGTGATCCAGCAGATGTTGGCAGTTTCATCTCTGGTTTCTCTGCCTTTTCTAAATCTAGCATGTACATCTGGGAGTTCTCAGTTCAAGTATTTTTAATTGAAGGATAGTTGTTTTACAATATTGGGTTGGTTTCTGCCATTCATCAACATAAATCATCCATAGATATACATATGCCCCCTCCCTCTTGAACTTCCCACCACATCCCACCCCTCTAGGTTTTCACAGAGCCCCTGTTTGAATTTTCTAAGTCATACAGCAAATTCCCACTGTCTGTCTATTTTATGTATGGTAATATATTTTTACCTGATGAGATCATGCCTTATTATACATTTATAGGCAAATTTTATTGTTTATTTGTTTGTTGAGTATATAAGAAGCTTCTAATCTTTCCAACCTTTTAAAATTGTTCAGGGCAATTAAGCTGTAGAAAACCCAGAAGCAAGACCAGAATGTGGGATGCCCAATTTGCATATTCAGATTCCAAATTATGTGCATAGTAATATGCAAATAAACTTTATTTTCTCTTGCCTAAGAATGTTATGGTAGGAAGATTGCCTGCTTGTTCTTGTAGAAAACCAGACACCAGCCTCAAAGCCTCCACATAAATGATGAGCCTGATGAGTTTTGTTTTCTTGCAAATCACATATCTCAACTCTTCATACTTAACTATGATAGAAAAAAGAAAGGTATAACATTGTAAATATTTATTGCTTTGTATTGCTGCTGCTGCTGCTAAGTCACTTCAGTCATGTCCAACTCTGTGTGACCCTATAGACGATAGCCTACCAGGCTCCCCTGTCCTTGGAATTCTCCAGGCAAGAATACTAGAGTGAACTTCCATTTCCTTCTCCAATGCATGAAAGTGAAAAGTGAAAGGGAAGTCACTCAGACTTGTCCGACTCTTCCCAGCCTGATGGACTGCAGCCCACCAGGTTCCTCCATTAATGGGATTTTCCAGGCAAGAGTTACTGGAGTGGGGTGCCATCATACACGTACATTTATGTGTGCATATTCACATGCATGGGCTTCCCTGGTGACTCAGTATTAAAGCATCAGCCTGCTAAGCAGAATGTGCAAGTTCATTTCCTAGGCCAGTAAGATTTTCTGGAGAATGAAATGACAACCCACTTCAGTATTGTTAGAAATCTCATAGACAGAGGAGCCCAGTGGGCTACAGTCCATAGGGTCACAAAAGAATCTGACCTGACTTACGCATTAAACAACAACCTTCATATGCATATTCAGGTGTATGCGTGTGTCTCTTTGTATACATTTCCTAGACAGCTCAAAACAGAACACATCCTAAAATACTGGATTGGCTGTAGTCTAGGAGGGCATGAAGCTGGCCTAGGGTATAAATATTGTGCAATAAGTTTTAACTACTTTTAAACATATATATTAAGGAATAAAGTTAATTTTCTTTATAGATATAATTTCATATTTAATTACAATTAAGCACAGTATAAGATTAACTTTTAAATTATTTAAAAATAAATCATTTTTCTGAGTATTAACATCATATATATATAGAACTAAAAACCCTAAAATTATAGAAAATAGAACTAAAGTTAATTTTGATAAATGATTTTTGTTTTTCAGTTTTTCAACACTGACACCTAATGTTCTCATTTGTAGCACCTTGTTAATTAAACACAACCTTTATGTTCAGTAGTTTTATTTATAAAGTGTTTCGCTAAGTTCTATGGCCTATGTTAAATAGTATTTATGAATTTCATTCATTCATTTGTTCATATAATTTTAAAATCCAAATAGACCTAGTGCTTCTGAAATTTATATGGATACTTTAAGAGCAAACAATTTTAAATGTTCTTAAATGTACTCTATAAAAATGAGTTAACAAGTTGTGATATTAACAATGATGTAGAAATTAAGACACTGTCAAATTGCCATGGAATAGGAATAATATAAATGGATCAGAATATAGCTTAACAAAAAATATAAGAGAGAACATGGTTTTAGAATCACATGTACTTCAGTGGGAAGCAGTACAGTGTGGTATTTGGAGATATACTGAGAAGTGACAACTGAATGTCTTTGAGAAAATGAAAAACTATTTGATATCTTGTTGTTTCACTTTTACCCTCTATAACATGTGAGTAATAATAGGCTGGGAACTCAGTGCTTGTTTCCCCTGCAGTTCTTATGTTGGATCACATATACCTCAATCTGATGATGTTTGGGAGTGGGACCTTTTGGGGTTAATTAGGTCATGAGGATGGAGCCCCCATGAATGAGATTCCTGAAGAGATTGGGGAGTGATGGCCAAGGCCGCGTGAGGTCACTGAAGCAATGGGGTTTCTCTGAGGTAGGAAGCCGACTCTCACCAGATATGGAATCTACTGGCACCTTGATGCTGGCTCCTTCATTCTTCACAATTACCATCACCTGAATTCAGTGGTATTATTCTGTCTGCGTGACAATTTTTCTATAAATGAATTTTCCTATATATCTGGCAGGTTTAATATCAGTTTTCCCTCAACTTTGTGGTTGGAAAACTTTATATTTGATATTTTTCTAGTACATTAATTTGAAATACTCTATAGATATCGTTGTAATATTGTTCACATTTTATCCATTCTCCTTTAGTTGGCTATCTCACTTATTTAATTTACTTACTTTCAGGATCTGCTTTGGAAATCAACCCAGAATAAAAATAAGTACCTAAAGAATTAAGCACTCGTAATTAAGTAGGGAATACAATCCCACAAAATCGTGAACTAGAAAATTTCTAGAATAATGAAATATTTTTTCTTTACCACTGCCCTAAATAAAAAGATAAAACACAAAAGAAGAAACTAAAAGAAGGTAAGAGGAGAGAAGGAATGAGTGGGGGAAAGGAAAATAGGAAGGGAACAGACAGAAAAGGAAAAAGAAACAAAAGAAAAAGTTTTCTCATATAGATCTCTTCTTAATATAAACTGTTATTTCATACTTTATCATTTGTATATATATATTCATATACATATTATTTATATGCATATATATACAACTTGTACCATAAATTATAAACTAGTAGAAAAAATTTGCTATAGGCAACAGGATATTGTACAAGAAAAATAAATTTATTCTTATACTTTCATATGTGGAATATTATAAAGTAAGGGAACAGAGTCAGAGGTTGCTCTAGTAATATGAATCAAGCTTAGTATCAATAAACTAATTAGGCACATAGGTCATGTTTTTCTCTCTACCACTTTTAAGAATTTATACAGTATTATGTATTTACTGCATATGTTTAACTTAGTAAGGTCTTAAATTGAAAAGCATTTTGATCACCTTTCTTCCAAACAAGAGAATTAAGAGCTCTTTAGTTTTGATCTTCCTTTTCCTAGCTAGTGTATCATTATTATGAAATATTTTAGGTTTATCTTTTTTTCCACACCAATATATTAAACACATTTTATTTAATGCATGAATGCACACACACAGTATTCTTTGGACTTTACTACAGATTTTTCAACCTGCCTGGAATCATTGATTTTCCTGAAGGACATCCTTTTGTATGT
Organism: Madoqua kirkii; assembly: GCA_006408675.1. Classification (NCBI taxonomy): domain Eukaryota; kingdom Metazoa; phylum Chordata; class Mammalia; order Artiodactyla; family Bovidae; genus Madoqua; species Madoqua kirkii. The sequence continues at coordinate 5,728 of SJYC01064060.1, read as the reverse complement.
CTTTTACATGTTCAGATATAAAGATCTATTAGTGATAAAATCCTGATTCTAGTTCTCGTAAATATTTATCTTTTATTCTCAAACTTGACTGATAATTTCATGAGAAACAAAACTCTAAGTTGACTATTATTTTTTCCTGTTAGTTTCTACATGCTGTTCTAATGTCTTTTAAATTTTGCTGTGGGAAAGTTTGTTGTAATTCTAAAATTTGTTCCTGTTGTGTATTCTGTTTTTTCTTCAGTTCCTGTGAACATCATCTTTTCCCTTGGTAATGTTACAGTTTCCCTATGTAATGTTTGGTCTCGATTTCTTTTTTCTTTACTTTCTTGTTATATTTTATATATTCCATACCTTGGAAGTCTGCCCCCCTTTTTAAAGGACTTTTGGAAATATACAATCCACTATCATTAAGTTCAGTCGCTCAATTGTGCCTGACTCCTTGCGACCCCATGTACTGCAGCACGACAGGTCTCCTTGTCCATCGCCAACTCCTGGAGTTTACCCAAACTAATGTCCATTGAGCCGGTGATACCATCCAACCATCTCATCCTCTGTCATCCCCTTCTCCTCCTGCCTTCAGTCTTTCCCACCATCAGTATGTTTTCCAGTGAGTCAGCTCTTTGCATCAGGTGGCCAAAGTATTGGAGTTTCAGCTTCAACATCAGTCCTTCCAGTGAACACTCAAACTGATCTCCTTTAGGATGGACTGGTTGGATCTCCTTGCAGTCCCAGGGACTCTCAAGAGACTTCAACACCACAGTTCAAAAGCAGCAATTCTTCAGTGCTCAGCTTTCTTTAGAGTCCAACTCTCACATCCATACATGACTACTGGAAAAACCATAGCCTTGAATAAATGGAACTTTGTTGACAAAATAATGTCTCTGTTTAATATGCTGTCCAGGTTGGATATAACTTTCCTTCTAAGGAGTAAACATCTCCTCATTTCATGGCTACAGTCACCATATGCAGTGATTTTGGAGCCCCCCAAAATAAGTTTGACTCTGTTTCCACTGTTTCTCCATCTATTTGCCATGAAGTGATGGGGCCAGATGCCATGATCTTCGTTTTCTGAATGTTGAGCTTTAAGCTAACTTTTTCATTCTCCTCTTTCCACTTTCATCAAGAGGCTCTTTACTTATTCAATTTCTGCCAAAAGGGTGGTGTCATCTGCATATCTGAGGTTATTGAGATTTCTCCCAGAAATCCTGATTCTAGCTTGTGCTTCATCCAGCCCAGTATTTCTCATGATGTACTCTGCATATAAGTTTAACAAGCAGGGTGGCAATATATAGCCTTGACACATTCCTTTTCCAATTTGAAACCAACTGTGTTGTTTCACATTCAGTTCTAACTGTTGCTTCCTGACCTGCATACAGATTTCTCAAGAGGCAGGTCAAGTGGTCTGATATTCCCAACTCTTTCAGAATTTCCACAGTTTTTTGTGAACTCTTTCCACAATTTATTGTGAACAACACAGTCAAAGTCTTTGGCATAATCAATAAAGCAGAAATAGATGTATTTTCACCACTCTTACTTTTTCCATGATCCAGTGGATGTTGGCAATTTGATCTCTGGTTCCTCTGCCTTTTCTAAAACCAGTTGAACTCTGGAAGTTCACGGTTCATGTATTGCTGAAGCCTGGCTTGGAGAATTTTGAGCATTACCTTACTAGCATGTGAGATGAGTGCAATTGTGCGGTAGTTTGAGCATTCTTTGGCATTGCTTTTCTTTGGGATTGGACTTAAAACTGACCTTTTCCAGTCCTGTGGCCACTGCTGAGTTTTCCAAATTTGCTGGCATGTTGAGTGCAGCACTTTCACCGCAACATCTTTTAGGATTTGAAATAGTTCAACTGGAACTCCGTCACCTCCACTAGCTTTGTTTGTAGTGATGATTCCTAAGACCATTTGACTTCACATTCCAGGATATCGGGCTCTAGGTGAATGATCACACCATCACCACTGTCTCTTTAAATATTTTCTCTATTCTGTTTTCTATAGTTTACCCCTTCTGTGATTCCAACCAAAGAAATTTTAGAATTATTTCTTCTATGTTTTCTATCTTTTAATTCTTTAATTTTCTCAATAGTTTGTAGTCTGTAGTTTAATCTATCCAATGTGATTTTTATTATAATTTTATTTTTTTATTTTCTAGAAGTTGATTTTTAATGTTTTTCTGCTCGTTTCTTCTAATTTCTCATCGATTTATAAGTTTGTAATTTTATTGGTTTTTGTCTTTAGATGCTTTTTGCTTGGCTGTAGTTTCACACAGTCTGTGTATTCTCACTTTGATAACTGTGGCACTTATAAACTGTGGAAATGTAAATATATCTTGTTTCTTTCAATTTAACATATATTGTCTTTCACATACACTTGTTGATTATGTACATGAGGTCAAGGTCAGTTTCACTCTTGGAAACTCAACTGTCTCCATTCATTTTGGTTCAGTTCAGTTGCTCAGTTGTGCCCAACTCTTTGCGACCCCATGGACTGCAGCACATTAGGCTTCCCTGTGCTTCACCAATTCCTAGAGCTTGCTCAAACTTCTACATTACTGAATATTTTCTGCAAAGATAACTTGCTTCTGTTTTGCTAGAAAGAAGAAAGTAACCTATTCCAGGACAGCCATAACCACTAAGGGGCTTAGGTTTAGAGTCAAAATCTCAAAAGTCAGCTCGTCTTCCAATTATTTCATAACACAACCCACATATAGCTATGTATTTATGTAGTTTTATTCACATAGGGTATGTGTGTGTATGTGTCTGTGTGTGTGAGAGAGAAAAGGGGGAAAAAAGCAAAATATCAGCAGTAATTTTCTAGTGGCCAAATTCTGGAGTATATTTTCATACTTTTCTTTAAATGTTTTGTAATTAGTGTATGTTGCTTTTATAATGAACAAAAAAGTTTTATTAAATCAAAAAATCTTTAAGTAAATTCTGGGAGTTGTTGATAGACAGGGAGGCCTGGCGTGCTGTGGTTCATCAGTTCGCAAAGAGTCGGACATGACTGAGCTACTGAACTGAACTGAAGGTGGAGAAATTTGTGGAAGGGACAGCATTGGGTGTAAATATAATGAATTTATTTGGGTTATATTAATTTACATTCCTATTAAATATCCTAGATAATGAGTGTGGAACAGAAAATCAGGAGCTTCAAGGGATGAAATTTAGGCTTTCTGATATTAAAGGTTATAGAAATAGGGAGGGGCTTCTTTGCTGTCTCAGTGGTAAAAAATCTACCTTCAAGCAGAAAATGAGTGTTTGATCCCTAGTTCATAAAAAGGCCATGGAGAAGGAAGGGGAACCACTCCAGTACTCTTGCCTGGGAAATCCCCTGGACATAGGAGTCTGGCAAGCTACAGTCTATGGGGTTGCAAAAGAGATACAACTTAGTGATTAGACAACAACAGGAAATGAGATAAGGAGATTGGAAAATGTAAACAAATGCAGTATAAAGAGTTAAGAAGAGTGCAGTACCACAGGTATCTAGTGCATGTGGTCCAGAGCCAGTGCTCTGCAACAAGAGAAGCTGCTGCAATGAGAAGCCCACGCACTGCAAATAGCCCCTGCTCACTGCACATGAGAAAGCCTGCACATAGCAATGAAGACCCAGCACAGCCCCCCACCCCAAATATATATATTTTAAAAGCATATATACCAAGCTTAGCACTTGATTCTACATAACTCAACTGTGAAAATGCATATGGCATAATGCTGACACTGAGTATACTGTCAGCAGCTGGTTTCAGTCCTGCACTGTCCTTTAGATGAATGTTGCTATCATTTTACAAAAAAAATTGCTTTAGACTAATGATGGAATGTGATCAGTGTTTTCAAGTATAAATTTTTCCTTTCATAATACTGTGTCACCCTTACTAATTAATAATTTTAATACTTAGTGATTTCATATACCCTGTCCCCATATTAATTAATATGCATATTAATGAGATGACTAAACTTAGCATGATTGAAACCAGGAGACTCTATTTATCTGATTACAGAGCATTGCATGAGCAGTGGCTGAGATTTTTATAAACTTTATGGTAGCACAGTAGTAGTAAACTAATCAAAGGAAATCGTGGATATAAGATATGGATATGACAGTTCTGATGCACATATAATAATTATTAGCTCTGCATATAGACAGTCAGGACTTGTGTAAACTTTAAATTTTACTCTAATCTCCAGCCTTTATTAGTTTCTTCCGTTCAGTTCAGTCACTCAGTCATGTCTGACTCTTTGCAACCCCATGAACTGCAGCATGCCAGGCCTCCCTGTCCATCACCAACTCCCAGAGTTCAGTCAAACTCAGGTCCATTGAGTCAGAGATGCCATCCAGCCATCTCATCCTCGGTTGTCCCCTTCTCCTCCTGCCCCCAATCCCTCCCAGCATCAGAGTCTTTTCCAGGGAGTCAACTCTTCGCATGAGGTGGCCAAAGTACTGGAGTTTCAGCTTTAGCATCATTCCTTCCAGAGAAATCCCAGGACCTATCTTTAGAATGGGCTGGTTGGATCAGAATGGACTGGTTGGATCTCCTTGCAGTCCAAGGGACTCTCAAGAGTCTTCTCCAACACCACAGTTCAAAATAATCAATTCTTCAGCACTCAGCTTTCTTCACAGTCCAACTCTCACATCCATACCTGACCACAGGAAAAACCATAGCCTTGACTAGACAGATCTTTGTTAGCCAAGTAATGTCTCTGCTTTACAATATGCTATCTAAGTTGGTCATAACCTTTCTTCCAAGGAGTAAGCGTCTTTTAATTTCATGGCTGCAGTCACCATCTGCAGTGATTTTAGAGCTCCCCAAAATAAAGTCTGACACTGTTTCCACTGTTTCCCTGTCTATTTCCCATGAAGTGATGGGACCAGATGCCATGATCTTCATTTTCTGAATGTTGAGCTTTTCAAGAGGCTTTTTAGTTCCTCTTCCCTTTCTGCCATTTGGGTGGTTTCATCTGCATATCTGAGGTTATTGATACTTTTCCTGGCAATCTTGATTCCAGCTTTTGCTTCTTCCAGCCCAGCGTTTCTCATGATGTATTCTGTTAAATAAGTTAAATAATCAGGGTGACAATATACAACCTTGACGTACTCCTTTTCCTGTTTGGAACCAGTGTGTTGTTCCATGTGCCGTTCTAACTGTTGCTTCTTGACCTGCATATAGGTTTCTCAAGTGGCAGGTCAGGTGGTCTGGTATTCTCATTTCTTTCAGAATTTTCCACAGTTTATTATGATCCACACAATCTTAAGTTAGACAAATCAGTTAAGCTCTCTGACATGTAAGTGAAAATAGAAAAGTATTCCCAAGTTTAAAGATATTCTATTCCAATACCTGTAGTTTGAGAAGGAACTATTTCCTAATTATAATTGAAATTAGTCACTAGATTGTTGTCAGATATACAGTAAAACTTTTTGACCAGATTATTCTTAAGTTTGACACAACTGGCATAGGTAAAATCTTTAAAACATTTTAAAGTGTTATTTTTCATTTTAGATTTGCTATTTCAGAGAAAAAATATTTAAGTAAAATTTTTTAAAACATTACAATTTGATTACATCCTCATTTTTTACAAGATCTCTCTCAATTGTTTCATTGATTTCATATTCTCTTTTTTACACTCTTGCCAAAAGACAGTGTATGCAACAGGAAAGAATTTCACTGTGTAAATTTACTTCCTATTACTTACACTACAAAGCAATATCAGCTATAAATTACCATTACATTC
>SJYC01064059.1:0-20623 GCA_006408675.1 Madoqua kirkii | reverse complement strand
TCCAATGAAATTAAACTATTATTAGATATGATGATTAAACCAGGCAATTAGTACATGTTGCTTTGGTATGTTATTTCTAAACATGTTCAAGAATAGCTTAAATAAGAGAGCATAATACAATATTAAAATTTATTTTTAAAAATGAAATAAGTTGTTTGAGTTGTTTGAAGTAAAGTTTCCTCATTTTACTTTTATTTATTAATTATAGAACATATGGTTAATGGTTGGCTTATGAAGTTTTAACTTAGAGATAATGTCTGAAATTTGAGGGTATATTTTTCACAGTTATACATGATTATATTTATTATTTAATTAACACTTAGTATTATAATATACCTGAAGTACATATGACTTCCCTGGTAGCTCAGACAATAAAGACTCCCTGGTGGCTTAGATGGTAAAGAATATGCCTGCAATGCAGGAGACACAGGTTTGATGCTTGGGTTGGAAAGATCTCCTGGATGAATGAAATGGCAACCCACTCCAGTCTTCTTGCCTAGAGAATTCCATGGACAGAGGAGCCTGTTGGACTTAATCCATGGAGTCGAAAAGAGTTGGACACAACTGAGCAGCTAATGCTTTCACTTCACTTTCAAAGTACGTAATTACATACGTATAAAATTAGATGTTTAAACAAGAAATGTTTAAAAAAATGCTGCATTCAGGTAAAATTAAATTCAGCTATCAAATCATATAACAATATGTAGCTGAAAGCTTGGCTTCCCAGTTGGCACTAGTAGTAAAGAATCTGCCTGCCTGTGTGGGAGACATAGGGACTTGTTTTATGATTCCTGGGTCAGAAACATACCCTGGGGGAGACAATGACAATCACTCCATTAGTCTTACCTGGAGAATCCCGTGGACAAAGGAGTCTGGTGGGCTACAGTCCATAGGATCTCAAAAAGTTGGACAAAACCAAAGCCACTTGGCATGCAGGCACTCAAGCCTAAAGCTTAATTCACATCTATTCTAATCTGCATCATAATCCAGAAACACTGCTTTCCCTAAAATGAAGCCTTTGTCTGTATGCCCCAGCAGTTCAGGTTGTATTCAGAGTGACTGGACTCTCATTAGAGGAAGAGCATTAACCAGAATTAAGAACTGAGTTTCAGTCTAGTTCCCAACATTTCCTAGATTTACATATTTGGGAGATCAAATAACTTCTCTGTTATAAATTTACCAGTGTGATCAAAACAGGAGGAGTGTTGAGGATCAAGTGATGCTTTGTAAGGCCCACTTGGCTTCACATTGCAGGATGTCTGGCTCTAGGTGAGTGATCACACCATTGTGATTATCTTGGAAGTTTGAGCATTCTTTGGCTTTGCCTTTCTTTGGGATTGAAATGAAAACTGACCTTTTCCAGTTCTGTGGCCACTGCTGAGTTTTCCAAAGTTGCTGGCATATTGAGTACAGCACTTTCACAGCATCATCTTTCAGGATTTCAAATAGCTCCACTGGAATTCCATCACCTCCACTAGCTTTGTTCATCGTGATGCTTTCTAAGACCCACTTGACTTCACACTCCAGGATGTCTGGCTCTAGATGAGTGATCATACCATCGTGATTATCTGGGTCATGATGATCTTTTTTATACAATTCTTCTGTGTATTCTTGCCACCTCTTCTTAATATCTTCTGCTTCTGTTAGGTCCATACCATTTCTGTCCTTTATTGAGCCCATCTTTTCATGAAATATTCCCTTGGTATCTCTAATTTTCTTGAAGAGATCTCTAGTCTTCGTATTCTGTTGTTTTCCTCTATTTCTTTGCATTGATCACTGAGGAAGACTTTCTTATCTCTTCTTGCTATTCTTTGGAACTCTGCATTCAGATGCTTATATCTTTCCTTTTCTCCTTTGCTTTTCACTTCTCTTCTTTTCACAGCTCTTTGTAAGGCCTCCCCAGACAGCCATTTTGCTTTTTTGCATTTTTTTTCCCATGGGGATGGTCTTGATCCCTGTCTGCTATACAGTGTCAGGAACCTAAGTCCATAATTCATCAGGTCATGAGCTCCATATTGCCAAATTCAGATTTAAATTGAAGAAAGTAGTGAAAACCACTAGACCATTCAGGTATGACCTAGATCAAATGATTGTACAGTGGAAGTGAGAAATAGATCTGATAGATAGAGTGCCAGTCTTCTTAATCATTGACAACTTCAAATCCGGGCTAAGTCAGGAATTCAAACATTTCTTTTGTAAGCTGTACAACTGAGAATAATCTGCTTTCAAGACTCTTTCTCCCAGTGTCTGGCAGTGTTGGATATAAGCTTGTTTGCTTATAAGATTGGTTTGAAAAATTTTCAAGTTGGCTTTCTGAAACTTAGCATGTATTTTGTTAGAATCTGTAGGCCCTCAATAGAATTGTCAAAGATTTCTTTATCCCAACCAGTAAATAACAATATTGATTAAAAAAAAAAAAATCTAAGCTGTGGATCCCGAGAGGGTTTTCTGAGAGAGGAGGAATAGAGCTTATAGTGCTCATCCCTCTTTGATGGTATAAAGCTAACTGGAAATGGGAGAAATTCAGATGCATAGGGCCACAAAGATACATATAAGAAAGATGCTCATTCTAGAACAACAGACAGAAAATGAAATAAATTATATAAAGAAAAAAGAAAGAAAGTGCTCAGTCCTTGATAGGTGGTAATGTTTTGGTAGTGCTTTTAATTTACAAGTTTTAAATTAACATATTTATCAGGGTCTATTATGTTTTTAAAACCGCTCTGCTGAGATATGATTCACATACAGTATGTAATTCATCCATTTAAAGGATATCATTCAACTCTTTTTTTGTATGTATCATTAGTTTTATAAATTATGGTAAAATATATGTAATGTGAAATTTTGTCATTTAACCATTTTGAAGCATGCAGTTTAGTGATACTATAATTACATTCACAGTGCAGAGCTGCTGCTGCTAAGTGGCTTCAGTCATGTCCAACTCTGTGCGACCCCATAGACGGCAGCCCACCACGCTCGCCCGTCCCTGGGGTCCTCCAGGCAAGAACACTGGAGTGGGTTGCCATTTCCTTCTCCAATGCATGAAAGTGAAAAGTGAAAGTGAAGTCGCTTAATCGTGTCCAACTCTTAGCGATCCCGTGGACTGCAGCCCACCAGGCTCCTCCGTCCATGGGGTTTTCCAGGCAAGAGTGCTGGAGTGGGGTGCCATTGCCTTCTCCGCACAGTGCAGAGCAGCCATCTCTATTTCCAAAACTGTATCATTGCCCTCCAAAATTCTATAATCATTAAGCAATATCTCTCCATTTTCCCTTCCTCCTAACCCCTGTTAAACTCTATAATCTGCTTTCTGTCTCTATAAATGTGCCTTTTCTCAATACTTCAGCTAATGGAATCCTGCAGAATATGTTGTTTTGTGTCTGACTTATTTTACCTGATAAGTTTTCCACATTTCATGTATGCTGTGGCATCTGTCAGAACTTCATGGCTGAACAATATTCCATTTTCTGTATATACTACCCTTTGCTTTTCCATTTCTCTGTTGATGGACCCTTGGCTTGTTTCCTTCTTTGGGCTAGATACCTAGGAATAGGGCTGCTGTTTATATGGTAACGCTGTGTTTAGCTTTTTGAGGAGCCATCACACTGTTTGTTTTCCATTTTACATTCCTAGCAGCAATGCACAAGGGTTCAGATTCCTCCACATGCTTGGTTGTTACCTTCCACGTGATTTGATTATAGCCGTTCAGTTAGATGTGAGTCAGTGAGTGAGTGAAGTCGCTCCTTGCGACCCCATGGACTGTAGCCTACCAGGCTTCTCCACCCATGGGATTCTCCAGGCAAGAGTACTGGAGTCGGTTGCCATTTCCTTCTCCAGGGGATCTTCCCAACCCAGGGATCAAACCCAGGTCTCCCACATTGCAGGCAGATGCTTTAACCTCTGAGCCACCAGGGAAGCCCAGGTAGATGTGAAGTAGTATCTATCATATTGTGGTTTTGATTTGCACTAGCTAATAGTTAATAATGTTTATCTTTGCATGTGCTTATTGGCCATTTGTATATCTTCTTGGGAGAAATGTTTATTGAAATTCCTTGCCCATCTTTTATCAGGTTGTCTTTTTATTATTGAGTTGTAGGAGTTCTTGGTATATTCTGAATATTTATCTGTTATCAGATGTATGACTTGCAAATGTTTTGTCCCGTTCTGTAGGTTGTCTTTTTTTTGTCATTCTTTTTAAAATCTATTTTTATTAAAGTATAGTTGAATTACAATGTGTTAATTACTGCTGTACAGTCAAGTGTGTAGGTTGTGTTTTTACTTTCTTAATAATGTCCTTTGATGTGCAAAAGTTCTTAATTTTGATTAAGTCCAATTGATCTGTTTTCTTTTTTGTTGCCTGTGGTTTTGGTGTCATATCGAAGAATCTATTGCGAATTATGAAATAAGTTCTTAATATATCCTGATAAATGTATCATAATCATTTTAAAAACATCTGAAACAGTGCTTGGCACATGAGAGACCCTGGATAAATGTAAGAAAACATAAGCTAGCTTTTTTAAATCATCACATGTAGTGAATTAAATTCTATGTAAAAGTGGGTTGTTTGGTTTTTTTTTTCCATAAACACCTGCATGAGCCTGCAGAGGACACTTGCAGACAGACCAGCGGTTAAGAAACAGGTTTTCTGTTCTTAGAGAGCTTTCAGTCTGGAGAATGTAAAAGGATCGATAAAGAAGTGGGGGTAGGTTGGGTGGGGAGTACACAGGGGCAAGTTGACGAGAGAGCTTGAGGCAGTTATATGATATGCACACTTGTTATGCCGCTGAAAGCAGCACAGTTAACTCAATCCAACCAGAAGTAAGCTAATCACATCCCTACCTGAAGATTCTGTAGTTGTTCCTTGAGTTCCAGAGAATCAGAGCTAAACTTAGCCTGGCCTTCACACTACTTACCTGCCTGTTCTCACAAGATCACATTCTGTGGATGGATGGAGAGGATGGATGGGCAGCTAAAGTGAGAAAGAGGAGCCACGACTCACAATCGTGTTGGGAGGACGCTTGTAACAGATCAGATCTGCAGGGAAGAGGTCTGCATGAGCATTAGTAAACATGGAGCAGATGCATTAACAGATCAGCCAGCTGACCGATGCCCCTCTTCTCTCTTGGCCAACAGGACCCCAGCGAGATGCCCAGGCAGCTCGAGAATTCATCCTGAAGATGTTCGTGGACCTGAACCCAGACAGTGACAAAATCATCTACTCGCACTTCACATGCGCCACAGACACCGAGAACATCCGCTTTGTGTTTGCTGCTGTCAAGGACACCATCCTCCAGTTGAACCTGAAGGAGTACAATCTGGTCTAATTGTGCCTCCTCGACACCGCCCTTCCCTTCCCTGGTGGGCTAGTGAAGCTAAACAAGAGGGACTGTATTTCTGTGGAAAACAATTTGCATAATACTAATTTATTGCCGTCCTGGACTCTGTGTGAGCGTGTCCACAGAGTTTGTAGTAAATATTATGATTTTATTTAAACTATTCAGAGGAAAAACAGGATGCTGAAGTACAGTCCCAGCACATTTCCTCTCTTTTTTTTAGGCAAAATCTTGTGACTCAATGTATTTTAAATTCTCAGTCATGCACTCACAAAAATAAGAGCTGTTTCTTCCTCTCTCTCTCTCTTTTCTATTAAGCAAAATGAAGTTGATTTTCCTTTTCCCAACCCATCCCTTCCTCTTGATTTTTCCCACATTACAATGGCCTTTATCCTAGTTCCATTCTTAGTCAAGTTTTTCTCTCAAATGATAGATTCAGGACAATGTCATTCAATTTAAGCCATCGACATCAGCTTCATTTAACAGTTTGTGGTTTTTGCTGAAGGATTATAAGTATTAATACTGTGGTTTTACATGTATTGCTCTGGATACACATATAGAGGTCTTTTTATATAAATATATTGTCTTGCCTCACCTTGGGCTGGGACAGTGGATGCCCATTTAATGGTTAAGTGTCTTGTTTTGGGGGTTTTTTTTTTTTTTTTGAAGTTTACCTTCAGCCATAACTGGTTGCTCAGCAAACCATACAGAAGTCAGTAAAGCAAGGGCCAAGACACGCAGAAGGAGTTCTTCCTTTTGAAATATCATGTGCCATTGTTCTTCCTCTGTTTCTTGCCATTTTTTTTCTCCACCCTCTTTTCTTCAAATTGCAGATGCCAAAAAAATATGCCAACAGACACTACATTATCCCAATGGCTGCTGCCCAGATTCTTCTGATAGGTTGCTCTTAATTTTTTTTCCCTAAAACTTCTTCTCCCTCTTTTTTTTTCTCCCCCTTAGTGTTTGGGCCACAATTTTAAAATGACTTTTAACTATGGATATGTGTTGCCAAAGCTGGCTTTAAAAAAAAAAAAACAAAAAAACTAATGAAAGTTTAAAAGATGAAAGCCAGTATCTTAAAATGTAAGAGAGTAAGACTGTGAAGCCTAAAATGTTTGGCTGAGAATGACCTTGAAGCACCAGTTGCCAAACTGTTGGTCGCTGTAAACTTGATTCTTACAGTCCATCCTTTCTTTGCCCTTAACTCACGCTGTTTAGTGTCCACATTCCATGTTGAGCGTCTGAATCAGCAATGTGGAAAAGCTGTCTTGTGTGATACCCCATGAAATCTGCTTTTATCTTTTCATTTGAAGCCAGTTTACTCTCTTTGTGTTCTTTAAGGTCAAGTAGGTCTGCCAAAAACACTGGTCAATAGTATTACTCTGACACCTTTTATTTGCAGACTCTGAAGTTACTGCTAGTTTACCATCTTTAGGATCTTAAACTGGTGACTGATTGAGTTGAACTTAAGGAAGATTTGTGGACCGAAACTCATAAGTAACCTCTCTGTTCTACAGAATGTGTATCTATGTAACTGAACGTAGTAGGAGAGAGATCTAGAATTCTATATGTGCAATTTTTCAACCAATGCAAAAAAACACAGCACATGTATTGATGATCTTCTGTCAAGCAGCTTGAATTGAAATATAATTTAAGAAAATAAATCATGATGGTTTAAACCTGCTGGGAAGGTAGAATTAGGCCATAATCCTGGTCTAATTTTACTACAGTACTATTTGGCAGGAATCTATAAACTTTTATGTAAATCACTGTTTTGAAACAACAAAGGAGAGAGAAAATTAATGGCTTATCAGATGAGTACCAGAGTTATTCAATAATAATGGAATGTTCCCATTCTTTACTCTGCCAGCCTCAAAGTACACAGGTTACCTGGTTTTTCTCTCTTTATTCAGAAAGCACCTGTAATTTAATTAAGAAACAGACTGCCTGTAGGTATAGTGCAATTATGAATGCTCTAATCATTGTACATACATCTCTCTCTTGATATTGCATCATCCTTACTGGCTTTGTAATCATTAATTTTTTGGCAGATTGAATTGCTGTATTGATATGTATCTATGTAATTGTATGTCTCATAGCTAATTCACATTTTGAATAATGTTATTTTATTTACTTTTTTAAGAGAGGAGAATGTAAATTTGTCAGTTTATTTCTGACTAGGGATTTTTTTTTTCCATTTAGAAAAGAAAAAAAAAAAAAACCTTACTATCGTACAGAGCGGTACTAGCATCGTGCTATATAAAATCATTTGCACATTCCTAAGTAGAGGTATACTGATTATAAGACCCAAAGGTAATTTCATAGCAAAATACATAAAATCAGTTGGAGCTTTTATACAAACATGGAAACCAACTTTGTAGAACTTTTGCCATTTGACCTAGGATTGGAATATGAGCTTTTATACAATTCATATTCTTATTTGGCAAATGCACAGTTTAGTATTACCTCTCTGATGGCCTTTATTAGAAAGGCAGTTTTAGAAGCTATTGTGATCCACTAAGGAAATGTTTTAATAGCTAGCGACCACTGCTTGCCTGAAAGGGCGATCTTAAATTTGGTGCAGCAAAAAAACAAAAAAAAAGGAAAAAAAAAGTATAAACAACATTTGAAGGCCTACAGTGTGTATAGAGAAAACCTCATCACAAGATCATAAGTGTTAACAGTTTTAGGGAATCAGGATATTCTATTTAATAGAGCTATAGTAGATGTAGTCAATTAAACCTGATCTCAGAGCTCCAAGAAGCTGAGCAAAACAGGGAAAGATTGTTATATTTGTCTTCATGAAATTGGGATGGAATTGCTATGCAGAATGAGGTTTGTGGTTTCACTGTTCATCTTAGGGTGCATGATAAGATCCCTTTTCTTGAAAAGGGAAAAAATTGATCACCCTAGTTACAGTGATGCATAGAAACCGAATTGTATCCACACTAGTCAGTTGAAGCTAAAGGATTTTCTTTTTTGTTTCTTTGGGGTTTTACTGAACGGGCTGGGGTGGGAAGGGATTCCTTTCAGTTTTGTATAAAAACGAAGTTTACTCATGCTTTATATTACTATTGTGATTGCAAGCGTTCTAAGCGTGTGCCGCTGGACCCCTCTTGTTGATGCTCTCAGTAACAGAGGCCTGTGGCAAGTTGTGTGGTGACTTGGGCATGTCTTATTCAAAAACAAAAACACAGAAACCTTTCTTCCGCAGACCAAGGCAAGCAGCCGACTCATGACTCACTTAACACATTGCAGTGTACCAGTTTACAGATGATTTTGCCCTTTTTGCGTGACATGGCAGTTCCAACCCACAGAGAATCCCTTGTTTGTAAATTAGAGGTTTGTACTATGCCTTACAGAGCTTAAATTCAGAAGTTTGTGCCTCATATCTGAAACAAAGGGAAATAACACACCCATTCAAAAGTAAATAACTCCCCTCAAAGTTGTTTGTTTTTCGATACATTTTCATGTAAAGAGCTCTGTTGAATGTCATGAATAGAGTGGGGGAGGAAATATTCTAGAAACCTGCATATGTTGTTTACTAGCAGATGACATCTACAAAAGGTATTTGAAGAACACCGAAACTTGTAATTTTTTGTAGATTAGCTAGCAGGTCTAATATTTAAAAAGGTAATTCAGCTAAAGGACAATTTACTTTTTGTACTTCAGACTATCTTGATTGTCAAGGTGTACGAACTGTAATTTTAAAGTTTATACTGCCACATGATTGTACATTTTAGTTGTCTTAAGTTAGTAATGGGTGAAAAGCTATTTATGCTGGATATGGGTCAAAAATGACTATTATTTGCAAAAAATATATATAAAAATAATGGGAAGAAAGGGCTGCATAATGAGATACTGCAAGACTCAAGATACTGGTTGGAAATAATCCTCAAGTTACCCTCAATTTCCCTTTGTTTTCAGTTTCTCAAAAAGAGTGAATGAAATGAAATATAGCAGAATGTTAACCCATATAAAAATAAAGTGTACCCAAATATTGTAACGTATATTGCTGCTCTTCTTAAAATTAAATAAGGGTTTAAAACCACTTAATTGGTAATTGACAACATCTCAATTGACAGATAAGGTGTGCTTGGTATACATATTTTCTTCCAAAGATTTTTCTTTGGTTAGAAACACACAAAAATTGAAACTAGTAATATTGTATGTTTATCTATCTCTACGTATTTCCAGCATATGTAGCATTAATAGATCTGTCCTGGTAACTACGTCTTTGGGGTTTCATTTTGATTCCATCAATTTAGGAAAAGAAATGGCTTAGTTGTATATGATTAGCTAGAGATTTTTGGAGCCAGGCACCTGCTACTTCGTAGATACTTAGTATAAAGTTGCCATTTGTTTTTCTCACAGGATAACAATTTCTTGCTGTCTCAACTACCAATGCTCTTCAGTAACCCTCTTGCCTCTAGAATCATCTGTTCAAAGTATGCATACATACCTAGCACATAGTAGGTGCTCAAATATTAATTTTCTTCTTACCTCCCTTATCATGTATCCTCCATTTCCCTGTATGATTCCAACCCAATAGTAAACAACATTTACACATTATGAAAACAACTATGGGTAAAATTGGATCTCACTTGGATGAAGGAATTCTAACTTCCATATAAGCTTTGGTAGACAGGAAAAAAAAAAAAAAAAGGGGGAGGAAGATATTCTTCAGTAGAATATTTTTAAATTTAGAAAAGGAAGATGGAAAATTACTATGTAACTTTGTTCAGGTTACTTTGACTGAAACACATGTTTTTGGTGGATTTCTTTTCCTCAAAGAACTCTCTAAATGCAACTTGCTGGATTCCTCACCTGTCATCATGTTGGAAACCCTTCCTAGACTTATGTATTTAGGGAGTTTTGTCAGTAAACATTTTTAACTTGCAGTATTTAAAAGAATCATATTTACTGTTCTTAAAATGTCATTCAAATGCATGTATTGTCTATTGTTTGGGGATGGGAACTAGTTTTGCAAAAAAACACCTAATGTTGTATAATAATGCCCCAATGATCTTGCTGGTTAAAAATACAGTATTTTTGGCCATAAGTTTGTACTACAGTATTCTTCATTCTTGAGTTTTCCTTCTCTTGAAGTTGCCTAAGCCTCTCCTAGAATGTTTTTGCATTATAAGGAGTATTGGGCTCAATCGTTCCTTCTCTAAAGCACTCTCTGATGCACGTCCATTTCCCAAAGTAGATAGGTTCAATAGTTTTTAAACAAAAAGAATTTCCTTTCTGAATATAATCGGAAATTTCCAACTTCTTTAGTGGAAACATTTATGTTGATCGTATTTATCAAATTTTTTTTAAAAAAATCTTGCCCTAATTTAGGTTGCAAGCAATTTGTTAAAACAAGGTTAAATAGCTGCTCAATAAAGACTTGTAACAAGCCACGTGTCTTCAACCTGAGGCTCTCTTCAGAGAAAGAAAGCAGGCCTCACAGGCAGAGGCTTGGCTTCGAGTTTCCTGTCTCAGGGCCGGGAATGAAAGGTCCACTCCACGTGACAAAAGGACCTGAGGTAGATGACCTTTAAGACAGTGACTTTCAGAAACATACATCAAGGCTTTTGAGAGGAGCTGAAATCTAGCTTTTCTTTTTCTAGCAGTTTTGTGAAGTTGGGGTGATAGCGGCAAGTTCTTTCCAGAAAATTGGTTTGTATGGAGGGATGTGAAACCATAACAGGAGACTCCTGCTACTTGTGATCAGGTTTTTGTATTTGGCAGCCTTGCTTATGGAATTTTGTATCTTTTAAAATCATATTCTGTGCATAAACTTTTGAAAAGAAAATGTCATTTTTACTTAAAAGCCTTAGTTTTAAGGCTCTGCTATCCTTTCCATGTTTTAGAGACTATTTTCAGTCAGTGGTGTCCCTTCTTGTATCTTCCTATGAAAGAAATGGTGTGCTGGGGACTGTTATTATTAGTACAGGCCTGGAATGATAGTTCTCACCGCCTCTCTGCCCAGAAACAGGAGTGTTAAGCAGTATCTCTAGCGTCCTCACTCTGGCTGGGGTTTGACCCACCAGGACCTGACATTTGGTCCATCTCTATCATCATCTTGAAGACCCCTCCATGCACAGAATAAGACAGGAACTCATTGAATATTATTTGAGCCAAATATTTTATCTTGACCTTTCAACTCCTAGAGCAAGCCTGCCTGACCTGTCCTGGAAACAGAGTTGCTGAGAGCTGCTCTGCCGGGCCCTTCGTCTTCCCTGCCTCCTCCCGTTTTTCTCTGAGGATGTGATAGGCAGTGCCTCCTCATGAAATGCCAATTCAACTGTAGCAAAGAGGCGGGAGTAGAACTCGGCACCAAGGCAGGACAGTGGTTCATTTGACAGTTTGTACAGAGTAACTTCAGTTAGCCAGCGTCTTATTTTTCTCTTGTCTGATTCTGAGTCATTTCCATGTTCATCAGCTACTCCGTATTTATTTAAAGCCTTTAGTGAAGCGTTGATCAGGTCTGGAGGCCGTGGTTAAGGGTAGGTTTCTGGTTGTTCTCTTATGCATGCATTACCTTTGTTTCATTGCCAAGGCTTACTAAAATTAGGGCCCAGGTAATACAGTGCACTGAAAAGTGAAAGGCACTCAGTCGAGTTAGATTCTTTGTGACCCTGTGGCTCCTCTGTCCATGGAATTCACCAGGCAGAATACTAGAGTGCTTGCTCTGTTTAGTCGCTCAGTCATATCCAGCTCTGTGATCCCATGGACTGTAGCCCACCAGGCTCCTCTGTCCATGGGACTCTCCAGGTAAGAATACTGGAGTGGGTTGCCATTCCCTTCTCCAAGGGATCTTCCCAGCCCAGAGATCAAACCTCGGTCTCCCATGTTGCAGACAGATCCTTTATCATCTGAGCCACCAGGGAAGCCACAAGGCACTGAACCCCGTCTGTTTTAAGGGAGCCTCCTAGATCCCTGCAAAACACAGCCTTGGTTATAAAATGAGGGTCTCTTTGAGAAGATACACAGGGAATTCTGAAAAGATTCTTTTTTTCTTTGAATTCTTATCCCTCAAGACTTGAAATCTGATCAGGGTTGATTTTCTCTCTTCCTGTTTTCTTCAAGAATGCAAAGGCCAAAACCCATGTTCCAAAAACCCATGTTCCAAAAACCCATGGATAAAATAAGGCAGCTTACCCTCTTTAATTAATAGTAGCAAAGAGCTGATGGGATTCCCTTTGGCACAGGCCTTTGACCACACTGCTTTGGCCCTCAGCAGCCCTGAAGGAGGAGTTTTGCAATTTAGAGGACTATGGGCCTGTCCCGTTGAGATGGGCTGCTGAAACTTTTAGAAGGTCTCTGAAACTTTCATTCTGTTTTCAGTTTGCCCAGTATATTTCTAAGGTGGTTATTTTAAGCATCTTTAGAGATGCGAACCCCAGGATAAAACAACAGCAAGTGAAACTTGGCAAACCCTAGAAGTCTGGCATTCCACACTGTATGCCTAGCTGCTTGGAAGCTCCCATAGCTACTGAAGACCATGTTTGTGTCTACTCTGAGGTTCCCTGACCTAGGACACCGTGCCTCTTAGGAATCCCACACTTGCCGTTGGGGCATATCTGAGGTGCGCGGCCCACATCAGTTGCTGGAGATGCAATGGCTGTGTTCCCAGGCTCAGAGCAGCATTAGCAAAAGGGCCTGCTTTCTTTTCCTGGAATATGAGACGACCCACCCAAGTGGTATCCTGGTCAACGGTTAACAGGGAGTCGTGCAGGACTGTGGTACTGGTAATGTGTGCTGATTTTCATGAGTGAAATACTCCTCCACCATTCCCAATTTTAGCTACTGATTTTTAAGATCACTACTTAAGTCACAGGTAGCACAGTGGTAAAGAATCTGCATGCAAGTGCAGGAGGGACAAGAAATGTGAGTTCTATCCCTGGGTCTGGAAGCTCCCATGGAGGATGAAACGGCAACCTGCTCCAGTATTCTTGCCTGGAAAATCCCATGGACAGAGGAACCAGGCAAGCTACAATTCCACTGGGGTCCCAAAGAGTTAGACATGACTGAACATGTATGCACACACAGGTGACTAATGATGTTGAGCATCTTTTCAAACTTCAGTTTATCTTCTTTGGAGAAATGTCTGTTCAAGTCCTTTGCCCATTTAAAAATCTTAAAAGGGTTATTTGGTTTTTAGTGTTGATTGCAGGAGTTTGTTGTGTATTCTGAATATTAAACACTTATCAGACATATGATTTGCAAACATTTCCTTTCCTTCCATAGGTTACCTTTTTACCTTAATAATTTTCTTTTGATGCATAAAAATTTTTAATTTTGGTAAAGTATAAGTTACCTATTTTTTTCTTTTCTTGCTTTTTTGGTATTATATCTAAAAGACCATTGCCTAATCCACAGTCATGAAGTGGTACTCCTGTGTTTTATTCTAAAAATGTTATAGTTGTAGCTCTTACATTTTAAGTCTTTGATTCATTTTGAGATAAGCTTTGTATATGATGTGAAGTATGAAGTAACATTTTTAAGTTATATTTTAAATAATCACGTAAGTGGCAATGAAAGTGCACTTTTGTCTCTTGATTCATAAAGCCAGAATATTTACTATCTAGCCCTTTCTAGAAGAGTTTGCCATCCTCTTTGGCCAGGTGCAGTCCTTGCAAATAAAGTGCTTAATGAATGTTTAACAAATAGACTCATTCAACAAATACTTAACCCTTCTACTGACTAAAAGGACTTACCAGTAGATTATGGGCTGGGAGAGGTTTCAGAATTGGAGTGAGAACTCATTACATCCAAGCAGGAATTAATTATACTGAAGTGGAGAAGAAGCCAAGTACTAGAGATTAAATATTTTTCTGGGCAAAGGCCAGTCCTGAGCAGTGATAAAAACTCATATATAAGAATTACTTCACATATTTCTGGAGCAAGACACATAACGATTTGGAGACATATGCCATAGTGTACACATACATTTCCCTTACCACGTTAAAGTCACGGGAAATTTATAGAGATAGTGACCCATCAAAAGGGCTAGAATTACTGTCTCATGAGAAGGGAAAACCATTTGTAACACAGGGTAAGGCAAGTCTTTGGTTCACTCTTTTTTGTTAGTAGGAGATAGTCTTCATATGCAGGAAAATATATGTGTTACTGCCTATCTGTGGAGCCAGAATTTCAGTGAAAATGCTCTTGCAGCTGAAATCCGACTCCCTAATGACAGTCCTCCCAAGGAGACCTAGCTGTTGCTGTTCACAAGGAGACAGGAATAGATGTCACATCAGTCTCTCTCAATGGACAAAACCATAAGCGGAGCAGAAAATTCGAGAAAGAATTCGTCTCCCTGCGACTCTGTGGTTCCTCAGAATCTCCCAACAAGAAATCCTTCAAACAGCATAGTTTGTGATAGATTCAGTTGGACTGTGAGTATCAAGAAACTCAACAGTGCCTTAAACCAGAGGCTTTTCCATTTTTCCGGCATAAAAGAGATGCAGAGATAGCCAGACCAGGGCTTGTCAAGGCTCTTGCCACACTGCCATCCTTAGTCTGTGGTTTGATGCTTCACGGTCACCAATAGCATCTCCACCTCCACTGTCCTATCCCTGAACGGGGAAGGAAGAAGGGAAGGGCAAACTGTAGGTGCCGAGTGAGTCTGTTGAAGGAAGGGAGACCTGAGAGTGGGCTTCTAACATTTAGAAGTGAAGTGTCCAAGGAGACACATGTGCTGACAAAGAAACAGGCTTTCTGGGCATGGGGCCCCTGGGTGGAGAGCAGCAGGAAACCCAGGAGAACTGATCCGCGACGTGGCTCACAGTCTCAGGTGGTCTCCAGCCATCATTCGGACTCGAGGCCCCTCCTGGTAACCTGCGCAGCACTCAGCCAGACGGAGATTCCAGCGAGGAGGATTCTGGGAGGTTGGCAGGACAGATGGGCTGACATCTCCTCTCCTTTTGACCTTGCCCTAGTTCTTCTGGTTGGTGGTAGCTTGTTCGTTCTGCATTCCTTACCAGGACCTCCTGTTGTTAGAATAACTCATGTATGTGGTTACTATGGCAGTGTTTTCCCCTAATGAATCCTCACTCTTCTAGAACCTTCCCCAGTGACTTTCACTTCCTTCTCCTCAGCCAAAACTGTGTCACATGGCGACTTCCAACTTCAAGAGAGATTGAAAACATAGCTTTTTAGCTAGGTACAGTTTTTCCTTTAAGTCAGGAAAAGGAGGAAATGGATACTATGCCCTAAGAGTGTCTGCTACAAATAAACCTTTGATTTGGAAAAACCAGTATGCCAGGTGTCCATCCTCTAGTTAATCTTGAACTGGTCCTTCTCAAATTTTAACGTGCATATGAATCACCTGGGAATATTGTTAAAATGCAGATTTTGATTCAGTAGATCTGGGGGAGGTGGGTAGGGGGTGGAGGCTGGGGCTTTAAATGTTGAAAGTCTGCTGACCACACTGAATAGCAAGGGCTCAAGTCACTGGGTTTTCTCATCCATCGATCAGAAAAGAAATCAACTATTCTCTTGTTTTTGGTTTGTTTTAATGTATGAGTTTATTTGAAATCATATTCCCACAGTGTGTGTGTGAGTGCTCACTCGTGTCTGACTCTTTGTGACCCAGTGGACTGTAGCCCACCAGGCTCCTCTGTCTGTGGAATTTTCCAGGCAAGAATACTGGCATGGGTTGCCATTTCTTACTCCAAATATAATGAAATAGGAACTACCCAAATGACCTGTGCTGTTCTTGCCAATATTTTTAAACTAGAATCAAATAATGAGAAACCCTTAGATAAATTGAAGCTGTGGGATATTCTGCAAGTGGCCTGAACTTGTCAAAAAAAAAAAAATAGCATGAAAAGCAACAAAAGGCAGGAGGAAGGCTCTAGATTAGAGACTAAGAAGATAAAAACCAACTGCAGTGGGTAAGCTTTGATTACATCTTAGATTTTTTTTTTTTAAGCTGTAAAATATATTTTTGAGGCAACTGGTTAAAATTAAATATGTACTGTACATTAAATTATATTATGAAATTGTTAAATTTCTTAGGTGTGATCATCATACAGAGTTTTTGTAAGAAATATCCTAATTCTCAGGCAACATTCGTTGAATTCTATAGGGGAGAAGTGTCATGATGTCTATAATTTACTTTCAAGTAGTTTAGCAAATATACATTTTGAGAGAGTGAGAGAAGATAAAACAGATACGGGGGAAGTATTCACAATGGTTGAAGAGTTTATGGTGTTCATTATAGCATTCTTGCAAATTTTTTCTATACTAGAACAATTTCCAAATAGCAAGTAAGGAAAATTTTAGTCCTATTAAAGTTATATAGCACACAGAGATAGATATTAATTTTTAATTTTATTTAGAAGTATTCTGAGTAACCACCCCCCACCATGTACTCCCACAGGGCTTCCCAGGTGGCTCAGTGTTAAGAATCCTCCTGTCAAGCAGGAGACACAGGTTTGTTCCCTGGGTCCGAGAAGATCCCCTGGAGAAGCAATGGCAACCCACTCCGGTATTCTTGCTTGGAAAATCTCATGGATGGAGGATCCTGGTGGACTAAATAATACTTTCACACACACACCCCACCCCCACATCTTCGCAAGGGAGGCTCTAAAGTAGCCCAGTATATGATTTGGTTAAGAGTAAAGATGTGAGAGGCAGATAGCTCTGGGTCCACCACTTCCCTAACCTTAACCTCTACAAACCTCAATGTTCATGTCTTTAAAGATGGATAAAGGTGGATAAGCCTGCTGCTGCTGCTAAGTCGCTTCAGTTGTGTCCAACTCTGTGCGACCCCAGAGATGGCAGCCCGCCAGGCTCCCCCGTCCCTGGGATTCTCCAGGCAAGAACACTGGAGTGGGTTGCCATTTCCTTCTCCAATGCATGAAAGTGAAAAGTGAAAGTGAAGTCACTCAGTCATGTCCGACTCTTAGCGACCCCATGGACTGCGGCCCACCAGGTTCCTCCATCCATGGGATTTTCCAGGCAAGAGTACTGGAGCGGGGTGCCATTGCCTTCTCCGGTGGATAAGCCTAGCACCTTTAAATGAGATGATCCACCAACAGAATTTTATGCTGTATCTAGAACATATTCATGACAACGAATGGGGCTGTCGTTGCTATCTTTTAGTGTTAAGAGGTGAGAGCAGGCAGGAGCTGGATGGAAAAATGGAGGCAAATCAAGAACCCTGAGAGCCTTAGCATTCATCCCCTCAGCATTCATCCCACCACTGGTGACAGTCTCCTCAGCTCTTACCCCAGCCAGACCTGTAGGATGAGGACAAATCACGACAACCTGTTCTTGGACACCAGGAATCTCTCTGGATAGTCCACGTCTCTGAGAAACCTCAGCAGGCATATGAGCAGAACTCCCCAAAAAGAAACAGAGCTTAAAGTGAATTAATTAATTGTTTATAAAAGAAGTATTATGCTGAGTAAGGACTATGTCCAAAGAGGGAGGTTAAACACTAGTGTACCCATTAAGAGAATATTTGTAATAGAGAAACATTCTCTCCCAAAGAGCTCCCCTCCTTTGTGATCCTGGAGCCTATGACCCACATCTAAGTACTTTCAGGGTAGGCTAAAATTATAGTGCTAGACCAGTCTCCCTGCAGACCAGGAGTTTCATTTCTCTAATCCCTGCCATAAGGATAAACATTCATGGAAGAAGACGGCATGGATTGACTGACAGCATTTGTCAGGGTAGTTTGGAAGACAGCCTTGCAGCCCAAGTCAGAATCTGAACTCAGAAATACTCCTGGACCTGTTTGTGTACCGCTGGAGAAGGGCCCATGCCTGGCTGGCTCAGCTCCTTGTGTGAGAGGTGGGGGACGGGGAGGTCACTGAACCTGTAAGACGTGTTTGCACTGGCCACTAGGTCATTTGGTTCCTAAGGCACCTCAGGGTCCTAGGCAGCTTCTGGCACACATAATGGTTAAAGAGCCAAAGAAAATAAAGACAATGGCCAGAGGGAAACCATGTTACTCTTACATAAATCATCCAAACAGAAACAAACAGCACTCAGCTAGAGAAGTCTCTCAGTTTGTGTAATCATTTACCAGGACTCCTTTGCTCTCTAAACTCTACAGTGCCAGCGCTAGACTGACTGGCCTTACTAGCAATACACTTATTGTTTGTATTTCTTCAGATTCAACGATGTAATCTTGATACAAGTACAGATCTTTCTGACAAGCTGGCTTTTAAAAATCAACTGATACCATATTAAAGAGAGCGCTTGTTATACAATTTGGTCCAAATGTTTAGTTCTTTTACGTATTTGGAAATTTTTGTAAACTTGCCACTCCTAAAAATTTACTAACACATGCATTTTTTAAAAACCTATCTATCTGACCAGAGATCCTTAAGTAGCAGTAATCAAGAAAGAAAATTTGGTAGGAAGTCAAACCAAAACACAATCACCATGCCAACTCTAAAAAGACCTATTTGCTCATTTATATTGATTGCTTCCTGGTCCATGTCCAGCTTATTCTTGTGACAACGTAGGAAGAATCCGATGGTCATTTACGATTAGTCTTTCTTATAGAGGGTAATAAAGTAGGCATTGAAATATTAGGGCACTGTAAATTATTAGTAGAAATCAAGGTATTCAATTTTTTTTACAAACTAATACCCACCTCTTAATTTCTCATGTGTCAGATACATTAGCCATGATTCTTTCGGTTGCAAGACATAGAAGTTCAATCTACCTGGCTTAAACAGTCAAAGAAATTTATTGACCTAGTAACTAGGTATCTGAATTCAGGGGTTCAAATCATGAAAAGAATATTCTCTTCATTTCTTGGCTCACATTCTGTCTATGTCGGTGTCATACACGGGGAGAAATGTCCCACATCTTTGCAAAGATGGCCATCAGATTATTTCATATTTTCAAACTTGTTCTTCTAGAGAATGGGGAACACAGACTTTCAGATGGCTCTGGTAAGTTTCAAGAAGGATTTCCTTTAGCATTCCCTGAACCAGTCGCTGGTTAAAAGATGGAATGTTCTCACTGGCCGGGCATGTAGGTCATGTGCACAGCTCTAAACCATCTCTGTGATTAAGGAGATGGAGTGCTCTGATAGGCCACACCTGGGTCATGTGTTGTGAATGGAACCAGAAGCCTTATTTATTATTATTGTTCTTCATTCACTAAGTCATGTCTAACTCTTTGCAACCCTGTGGACCTCAGCATGCCAGGCTCCCCTGTCCTTCACTGTCTCCCCGAGTTTGCTCAAATTCATGTCCACTGAGTGGGTGATGCTATCTAACCTTCTCATCCTCTGTTACCCTCTTCTTCTCCTGTCCTCAACCTTTCCCAGCATCAAGGTCTTTTCCAATCAGTTGGCTCTTTGCATCAGGTGGCTAAAAAACCCTTATTAGTTCCTTGTAATCCTCAGGGATGAGATAGGATTTCCATATAATGGTGGACACTATCTCCCATAGGGATGCCAAACAAACATGTCTTTTGCTTAGACCATCTACATTTTCTTGGACTGAAAAATTGCTATAACAATGGTAAATCAGTGTTCAGGGCAGATTCAAAGTTAAACAGTTCAACATTGAACAGTTCAATGTGAATCTATTTTGAATGCACAAATACAGCTCAGGCACATGGACTCCAACAAAAAAAAGTGAAATATATTCTAAATAAACAGTAATGATTCCTGCACCAGATCCACTTCTGTATTCATCTGTTCACAGAAGTAGCATAGTATAGTGGGTAGGAGCATGGGCTCTGATGTCAGACTGGCACTAGAATCCCAGTTCTATCATCCTCCAGTGCTGTGAATATGTCAATTGTACCCTTTTTTGTACCTTAGTTTCCTCATCTGTAAAATGTAGGGGAACAAACAGCACCCGCCACACAGGGCTGTTGTGAGGATAAAGCGACTTAAGCTGTAAAAAATGATTAGCACAGTTCTGGGTGCCTGGTAATCACTCAATGCATGTTCAGTTCAGTTCAGTTGCTCAGTCGTGTCCAACTCTTTGCGACCCCATGAATCGCAGCACGCCAGGCCTCCCTGTTCATCACCATCTCTCGGAATTCACTTAGACTCACGGCCATCGAGTCCGTGATGCCATCCAGCCATCTCATCCTCTGTTGTCCCCTTCTCCTCCTGCCCCCAATCCCTCCCAGCATCAGAGTCTTTTCCAATGAGTCAACTCTTCGCATGACGTGGCCAAAGTACTGGAGTTCCCGCTTTAGCATCATTCTTTCCAAAGAAATCTCGGGGCTAATCTCCTTTAGAAAGGACTGGTTGGACCTCCTTGCAGTCCAAGGGACTCTCAAGAGTCTTCTCCAGCACCACAGTTCAAAAG